>JAVDOI010000029.1:1264272-1290380 GCA_032191485.1 Leptoclinus maculatus | reverse complement strand
CTCAGGGAGAACACATATTCTGAACCAAGAAATCCAGCTGTTGCCTTCAGGCAGACGGTTCAGAATGACAATCTGCAGGATAAATCGGTACAAAAATGAATTAATGCCATCCTCCATCAAATTATGGAATAGCAACAAGTAGTATTATATAATATGATTTTATTGGGGACTAATATATTGGGACTTGATTATTATCTGTGTTGATCACACCTGGTCTTATTATTCGTAGCTATTGTTGACATGTGTATTTAAGCATGCTTATGCACGAGTGTATGTATGATCTATGTTCTATACGTGCACGGCACTGGTGGGCCGTCAGGGCCTTCAAGGCCTTCTCTGCTGGCCTAGACAGAATCACAAAGTTATAGCTATTTTATAATTTAATAATTGTTCTTAAATACACTACATGTATTATAATTATTTTCCCCATTATCGTATTTTCTCATTGCACAGCTACTGCCTTCCTCAGTTGCTCTGCTTCCAGTGCAGCTTGTTTTAAGTAGAGCTTTTATCCAATCAGATTTCACCTCTGTGTCTCTAGGTAGAAGAGAGGCCCGAGGCCTGCAGACTCACAAGTGAATCCATGTGCAGTTTAAGTGAATGGGGACGATATTGTTGATTGTCATAGTGTTCAACCAATCAGATCTTTAGTTTGACATGTTGGGCGTATTCTTTGACGTGTCAGAGCCTGCTAGCTGGCCTAGCCATAAGTGATTGGTCAGTGGGCTAGCCTGACATGTTGGGCGGTGACAATCCCAATATCTGCTGCCTCTGCCGAGCGGACATTTTCAGCCTCAAAACGCATTAAAAACGTATTCAAGAAATACAACTGGGGAGGCTCCACTGTCTTCACTGGCGTCCATGAATCCAGAAGGACTTCTTACTGGAACTAAAACGCACGGATGTACTGAACAACCGTGAGATTAAACTCTTTATTAACAAAGAAAGGAGGATGGACTTTGTCTTTAAATAGTAAACAGCAGCTCTGGTAAGTTAAATGCGTTTGTTTTTACATCTGCAGCAGCTTTAATATGCTTGTTTGTATATTATTATTTGTACAACTTGTTTTTATGAAGATGGATTTTTGTTTGGTTTAATATGTGATAGGAACCATTGTTACGTCCAATGTTGCTCTGGGGACATATTTAGCGGTGCCAGTGTTGCCAACTTGATGACTTTCTCACTAAATCTGGCGACTTTCCAAACCCTCATGGAGACTTTTGTCAAAAGCTACTAGTGACACATCTAGAGACTTGTTCTGGTGTTGTTGGAGACTTTTCTGGTGTTTTGACTCGATGACGTTAAAACACGTACGTTCTGCACTGTGGTGAACGAGCAGCGGGTGCTGCCGTGAGCCCCAAAGCACTCACAGGTCACTCTCACAGCAGCCTCGCGCTGCAGTCAGAGCAGAGAGGAGACGCACTCTCTGCGTATTCATGTATCTGCAGTTAGTGTATTTATAGGTATTGAGCTTCATTTTTACATGAAACAAATAATAACCGTAGCTGTGGCGTCATAATGAGGACAGCAGTGAAGGCCCAGGTATGAAATGCACGGCCTGCCACTGGTGCACGGGGATTGTGTGATGCAGCGGCTCATTTCATACTAACTGAACTCTTTATGTTCTGAGAATATTATGTAAACATCCTTTACGGTACTGCTGTTTAATTGATCTGTGAGTATAAGTACACACAAGCTCTCAGGTCAGACCTCACTCAGTAGAGCCCAGACGTCAGCGTCAGAGTGAACCACCAGGCGTAGTGCTGAGATTGGCTGCATCCCTTCTTCAATCTCACCCACAGCTACCCCGTCCTCAAATGCACCTGAAACACAAACACGCACAGTAGTGATTTTACATGTGCACGTGTAAGGGGGAGAGCACACACATTGAATCTCCTTTTTCAATGTTTAGGTCTAGGGCCAAGGTCTATTCTTTTAAAAATGCATAATTTTGTCATGAATATTCCAATGTTTAAAGGGGCTAAATTCAAAATGATTACAGAAAGTATTAATATAGCAGCAAACAACGGTTTGATATGTAAAGATATAGTCAAGTAATGTCAACCTGAGCAGAGAGTGAATATTACCTCTATGTGTGTTGTAATCTGAGCTACTGATTGATTTTGTGTAACAAGTGTGTTTTCAGAGTCGATTGCGGCTCACGGCTCACGCGTTGTATTTACCAATAATGATGAAGCCCTTGTCAGATTCTTTGTAGGAAGAAGACAAACCAGTCCCTAGTCTGTCTTGTGACGATGCCTGAAGGAATAGAATACAACAAATGTCAGGCAGGTTTACCACATGAACGTATGAGACAAAAGAACATCAACATGAATCCAGATACAACACTGACTTTACATTTCTTTGTAAAAACACATGAACGTATACCATACCTGCAAACTCATAAGGAGTGAAAAAGGTGACAAGTCCAAAACCATGTCGGGGGGGGGGGGGGGGGGGGGGCGCTGGTGTCATGAATTTTCATTTCAAATATGATCTTTAAAATGTAGCATTCTGGTGTACTCTGAGAATAACATTTAGTGATAAGACCATATTTACTTTAAGCAAAAGAATAATTTATTTTTCAGTTATTTATCACTATTTCAGCTCGAGTTGAAGAGCTAGTTAGCTTCTTCTTTTCTTTTTTTAAATCAATATTATTATTATTAACAACCTTTATTAGACAAAATCCATTTAGAGCTTCATGTTTCATCACGTTCAAAAGTCGAGAGTTCCGCGTGTAGTGGACGTTAACTTAACCCAGCAAGTCTGAACGGTAACGGAACATAACGGAACTTAAACTGTAACGGAGAGAAATGAAGACGCTGTAGACATCTGAACGCTGATTGGACAAGACTCGACACGTCACATCAAAGATGTTTTATTGCGAATATCACGACGTCACCTTTTCTCCTCGTCTCACTCCAATCGGAGAAACGCTGGCTGGCCAGTTGACCCCCTCCCCCAAAAAAACCCTCTACGGATCTACACGATTCACGTGGATGATATATTTTTGCGGCGATAAAACGGCGATAAAACTGCGAATTTCGCCGAAAAGCGACAAGTTTGCAGGTATGGTATACTGACTTAACTGAATGTGTCTCTGCAGAAGGCAACTAGAAATGTCTTCTCCAATACAGACTGATAACAGTGTGGGTATTCAACAACATGACCACAGATAACTGAATGAGGTTTCTTGGTGCCACAATAGTGTATACTGTTGTTATTACTGTTTGTCACTTTGCATTTGTCTGATGTCGTGAAATAATCTTTAATCTGGATTGAGAACTGTTGTTTCAATGGACCGATTCAAATGACACGATTAACGTGCAAACTCAATGTCGTGGTCCCGACCTGGCTATAAATAATAAGTCATTTATTATTACGGTATCTTCAAACTCAGTCAGGTAACAGGGGGAAAGCAAAAAGAGAAAACTAGCCAGACAGCTAACCTTTAGCTAACCAGCTAGCTTTGATGGTCCAAATCATTTACCTGTGCACCCAAGCGAAGTGTTTAAACCACCAAATGTGTGAAAATAAGTCTGCAAAGATCCCCAAAAAAAGAAAAAAAAGAAAATCCACCCCCCAAAAAAAACAATATTAATGAATGAGGTCCATCAATAACACGAGACTAACTGGGGAGTAATTTGTCATATTAAACATGTATTGTATTTACTGTATTTTGGAGGGGATCTTGCTAGTATACCAATGATGTTGCTGGTGGAGGAGCAGTTATGTTGGTGCTGGAAGGGGGAGGAACAGTGGTATTGGATACAAGGTTACAAGGTTATTTTTGTTTTCATTTCAGGTTTAGGAGCCGTTATGTTGGCTGGGTGCTGGTAAGTGGAGGAGCATTGGGTAGTCCAAATATTTCCATTGCAACTACTAATGCGTTCAACTGAGCAATGTTGGAGCGGTTCGGGGGTTGCCGGATGTTGAAGCTTGGCTACAACTTGCTACAATATGCTGTTTTCTCCAGAAGGACCGTTATCTTGTGCTCTGTTGCAATTTAGCATTTGTCACAGATGTTGGCAAACCTGATGACTTTGTGGACGATGTAGCCTGCATGATTTATTTATTTTTTGTGAGGTCAGGTGTTGCTCAGTTCACTACCATCAGCCGGTCCACTCTGACGGACGGAGTGATATTTTGCTTCACCGTGTCCAGAAAGTCTGCTACAAAGCTACTGTCGTCTTCCTGGTAGCTCCCAGACCTGATGCTTGATGTGGAACTGCCCCACAGATAGGATTCTCAGTGCATGATGGAATTCCACTGGAGTCGGGACAGGATCTTTAGACCTCACACAGCTGAATGTATTTTCTTGTGTGAACCTTGACGTTAACACAAACTTGTGTAGTCTGGTCAGCATCTCTTCCTGTATGGCCAAAAAGTAATTGCTATAACCAGGTTTCCAACCTCCCTTTTGATCAATCTTCATCCCACGGAACAGGTGAACAAAGTCCTGGAGGAAGTCACCAGGAAGGTGATGGTACTCCTCCATCGTGAGCCTGCTCAGGGCTGTAATTGGATGGCGAGATGACATGAGATCAAACCAGTGATCAACTTGCTCCAGGAGCCATGCTGTAGTCCAAGCTGCTTCTTGCTGTATTTCAGCCCAGCGCTTGTTCCCTTATTGAATACATTCAGAGCAGGACCAACCTTCATCTTATCAAATTGACCCGATGGCTGCAGCTGATAGACGGGGAGCTATTTTTAATGCCATTCCTTCTTTTGAGGTCAATAAGTCCTAAATAGGGACCGCTGAAACCTTGTTAGAAAGGAGGTTCTCTTTGTTAACGATATCCTCAGGAATTATGAACACCCGTCAATGGACAACGGCACTTTTTAGATTCCTCACCAGATGCAGGACATCAGGCATGAAATGGAAATGAAGACATGACTGTTGATTTTTAAATGTCAAAAACTAGATTACATTAGACATTAGATGACTTTGACCATCCGTACCAGGGGATTGCTGAAACCACAATGAATTAAAGAGATTGTAGAAAAATAATCTAATCTGAATTTTGAAGCATCTTTTCCCCTTCCTCCAAATATATTCTTTATGATACGATTGCTCTGGAATACCATAAGAGTTTACGAATGTTAAAAGAATTCAAAGCAATAAAAAGCATCTCTTTAAACAAGGCAACGTTAGCCTAAAATATGTCAACAAGGCAGAATTTAGTTTAGATTAGATTTATGTTTGCATTCATTAATAATAATATTGAGACTGATCTGACCCCATACTGACATGTTCATTATGACATCAACTAAATAAAAAACACCCGAGTTCACCAGGGATGAGCTTTTTGTTTTACTTGTCATTTGTAATGTACTTGATCCATTTACTTCCTGGTCCTTCTTCATGTCAGAAGTGGTGCACTGTTTGGTGCAATGTGACACCTCTGACCTGGACTCACCTGGTGGAACAGGGTTTCCCTTTTATCTTCCACACAGTGATTTTTTTACTCAAAGGTCACCCACGGCATGACCACTTTTCACTTTAGTGTGACAGAAGTGTCAGTTCACACACACACACACACACACACACACACACACACACACACACACACACACACACACACACACACACACACACACACACACACACACACACACACACACACACACACACACACACACACACACAGAGAGAGCCAGAGGGAGGCAGTGGAATGATAGCAGATAGCTTGTTGTTGTGGGTGTTTTGTGTTGCCTTGCCACCCTTTCCCGTGGCATCAACACCTGAGATGAAAACAAAGACCTGCTCAATGGCAGTAATGGAAACAACACACACACACACACACACACACCTATACGCACCCACACACACACACACACAGGTTACTCACATTGCTGGGCAGCACTTCCACTGTGGTGTTGTGGAATTTATCTCCAGTCTCTATATTTCCGCTGCGAAACACGTACCTACAGCAGAGAGGACAGCACAGTTGTAACTCCGTTTCTTTTGGACACATTCATCTCGCTACTTTTATTCATTTATTTTTGGTATTTTTGGTCTTCCAAAAAAAATGAAAAGTCCAAATGGAAAATTAAAAGAGATATCATTCAAACGATTATCATTTTACTACATTAGTAGGAATAACCAGGCCATAAACTTAAAAGGAAAATTAAAAAGGAACATTTTACATAATAAATAATGATTTATCAATGTAAAGTAAAAATTAAAGAAAGTGGACGTAGTCGCAGTGACGTCACCCGTTGGTTTGTGGACTGCAGCCTCGAGTTCGGCATCTTGGTTTTTAGCAACCAGTGAGCTAAAGTGAGCTAAAGTGAGCTAAAGTGAGCATGTTCGGACGGCGGAGGAGTGAGGTAGAGACGCTGTATATGGCTCTTGTAGTGGTAGCGACCTGTCAATCACTGTGTAGCCCCGCCCTAAAGCATCCCCTGCTTTATGGTCTGTTTGACTCTAAATGGACCATAATGTACTAAATGAACATCATGCTGTATTGAAGAAGACTTGAAACTAGAGATTGAGACCATAAACTCATGTTTACAATGTTTACTGAGGTAATAAATCAAGAGAGAAGTAGAGTCATTTTCCCATAGACTTCTATACAACCAGACTTCTTTTTACAAACAGAAGAGTTGCCCCCTGGTGGCCCGTGGAGAGAAGGAGGTCATTGTTGATTTTAGAAAAAAGGAGGCAAAGACACACGCCCCTGTCCATCAACGGAGCTGAGGTGGAGCAAGTTAACAGCTTTAAGTTCCTGGGAATCAGCATCACAAACAAGCTGACATGGTCCTCACACATCTCCATCCTGGTGAAGAAAGCTCATAAACGGCTGTATTTCTTGAGGAATTTAAGAATGCAAAGTTCTTATCAACTTGTACAGAGGAGCAATAGAAAGCATCCTGACTGCAAACATCACGAGCTGGCATGGGATGTTCACGGCCCAGGACAGGAGGGCTCTACAGCCGCCCACAACGTCTCTACCGAGCGTCAGTGATATTGGCGAGAAGAGGTGTCTGCAAAGAGCCCAAAAGATATTAAAAGACAACACCAATCTCAGTCTCAATCTCTTCACCCCGCTGCCGCCTGGCAAGAGATAATCAGCTGTATCACCAAGCTTCAGAACAGCTTCTTTCTCCTGGCTGTAAGACTCCTTAAATCACCCTTCACCCTCCATTTATAATATATATATATATATATATATATATATATATATATATATATATTTATTGTGAGGACATCACCCTCAGCTTACTGCAACCAATTTTCACAAGGTAGCTCATGTGAGGTCAGAATCCACCGCAGAACAAAGCCCTGAAGACGAGCCACAGGTTCTACGATGTAGAGACCTTCTATGTACATGTGAAGTTATATATATTGCTAACATGAGGTTTTAATGTTTGTGTAACGTTGTCTTAGATAACATGCTACATTCACTCTGAGGAGGATGGCAGTCGTAGTCATGTTGCTGCAGCCGGATTACAGCGTAAACATACTTCATTTCATCCACCACATAACCACCACTTATTTAAGCAGTTTGAGTCTTGCCGGGTTTATTTTATCCGCAGTTGTTCTAAATGAATTTGGAAAGGACAGCCTGCAGTTTCAAATATTGGCAAACAGCGACCGCACACACACAAGTACCTCCCTCTCCTCACTGTACATCCTGCTACATACTGCTCTGCCAAACTCACTGTGCTCTTTACTAGTCAGTAACGTGCCTCTGTGTCTCAGCCATTTCAAACCCTCCCTCCAGCGTTTGGGCCGTGCCTCCTTATTCACATCTTGAAAAAGCAACATGCCTAATGGAAAATATGAAATTGTAAATGCCAAACAGAAAAGATGAAATTTAAAATGACTCCTGCTTCCTGTTGTAATGTATATAATCAACGGTCTGTGATTGGTGTGCATTTTAAGAATAACTTCACCCCCAGGCCCGGGCTTATAAGTCCACCCACTGTATGATTCTAAAAGATGCTTAAACGTGGGCATGAGGGAGTGGGGCACTGGATTGGATGAATTTACTGTTTATCAAACTACAAATGAGACAAGAATTAGCAAGCTAGCACACCTCGTGGTCCCTCGGCATCTCACTCTGAGAGACCTACATGTATGGAATTTGGTAGGCACATGTATCACATGGAGACTTAAAAGAATGTCTCTTGGGACCATGCTCTAAAATTAACAGGAAGTCGGCCATTTTGATTTTTGTGTGAATTTTCCCTTGATTTCTAGTCGCTATACTTTAACGAACTCCTCCTAGGGACTTTATCAGATCCACTTCAAATTTGGTCAGTACAATCGAAAGACCTTTGCAATTAAATGTTACTCAAAGCTTTACGTTTGATGGAATGGTGTAGCCGTGGCGTGGCGGCCATTGTACGTGATTCGCCATTAAACAACAAGCTGATGTAACTCCACTGGACTTGCTCAAATCTGTCCCAAACTTGCCATACTTGATAACAGTCATGGCCTGAGGAGGTCTACAAGCCAATTTTCACTCATAGTCGTAGCGCCACCTACTGGCAACAGGAAGTCAGCGTTGATATAGAGTAACATAATGCATGTTAGCGAGTGTTCTCTAGCACCACATAGTGGATACAGGAACTAGTGGAATATGTGCACTACATGATTTACAACATCACGCACTCCACGCATTATCAATACGTCTAACTTGTGGGCGCGCTGTCTGATGATACCCCCAGGGTGCGGGAGGATGCGAGGGCCCGTACATCGCTGCTTGCAGCTTTAATTATGTTTTAAAATCTAAAAATAAGCTTTCTTTCATTTCACTTGAGTCATGTTTTAAAAAACATTTAATAGCAATTGTAAAAAACTTTATTTCTTGACCCTGCAAATCTTTCTCCAAAAAACATATTGTAACCAGAAAATCAATTTCAAGATGTTTCCAAACAACCAAAAATTGCTACAAAATCGGTTACTCAGGAAAGACCTATGGAAACCAAGTGTTTAGAAACACAGACTGAATTGCTACTGTGATATATCAATCAACCGAGAAGGTCAAAATGAAAATGCAGCTGCATTAACTGTATAAAAAATGTAAATGTTTCACTCATCTGTCACAGAAACATTTCAAGTCATCCTCTGACACGTGGGAATTTCCTTTTCTCCCATTTTGTGGTTTTATATTTATGAATGGCATTGCTACAAGACTACAAAATTGTAATTCTGACATACTCAAGTGTGTTGGTCTAAGGAGGAGAGGTTCTACATAATGAGAATGGCAATACAACCCTTAGATGTCATGGGGCAGTTGAAGCTGGGAAAACTCCTCGACAGGGATGCACACAAAGCTGCACCACATACCAACACTCCAACAAGTACATATGTGAAAACAGGACATCCTGTTTTCACTCAGCCCTGAACCAGAGATAGACACGCAAGAATGAGAGAGCTTATGGCGTGTTTTTTTCTTTTTAATCAAGAAGCAACAGTAGCTACTTTAAATACAGAATGGAGCTATACGGACATAAGGACAATTGGGTCTTTTGTTGCCTTGTTGCAGAAACTGTCCTGACATGCCAAACACACAGTTGGCCATCAGCTACTGTACAAAGAGTACTCTTCCCGAAGGGCCTGACAGAGAGCCGAGTAGCGGTCATGGATCCCAGGCTGTAGTGTTTCCAGAAATTCATGGACGCTTTTAGCCATGGTTTTCCAGATAAGCTGTAGTTTTTCATGCAACGAGGGCTGAGGTAGATCAAGGAGAGAGCGATCAACCTCCCGAAGATAATCATCGATACTTGACTCGCAATTATTTGGATCAAAGCGCTGGGAGGACTCACGAGGGACTCAATCTGACGGGTACGCAAACCCTGTGTGCAGAGAAGGCCTGGACCGCCAGAGTCGTCTGAATCTCCATAGTCGTTAAAGTTGCCATAGCGGTGAGGACGACTTACCTCCCTTTGTGTGGGGGAGGGAGTCCGTTCCAGGTGCACGCGTGAACTTCAAGGGAAAGTATCGCTCGCCTGTGGATGTGAGTTTGAAACCACTTCTGCCACTCAGGGTCTGGGAGTAGTCCCCCCTCCGCCTGTCAAAACGCAATGTAGTTTGACTATCGGAGAATGAGACACCTGGGTCGAGCGAGCGGACTGGGGCGCTCGATAGCTGTCCCTGGTGATAGTATCAAAGACTGCACCACTAGAGGCTGCTAAGTACCTAGCAGTGGTCTTTGAGTTGACTGGAGTGGCGTGTCCACTCCGTCGAGCCTCGTCAAGCCTTTGGAGCGGAGCTTGGCTGACTGTGTCAGGAAGGAGGCCCATCTTGGGGTCGGAGATTGCGCCAGACGAACCTAGGGTTGACCTGGGGTCAGCAATACTTACCTGACCCCCCTGAGGTTCTTCATACCGGGTCTTAGTGCTCCTCTGAGAAGCCTGGAGTTGTGCTCTCAGAGTGTCATTACTCTCTAAAACTTTAGAGACTTCAGCTTCGACGACAATGACGTCCTGTCGCAGACTGGCATGATCCCGCAGTACACCTTGATAGCTGTTCTGCAGCTGGTCAAGCTCTGTTTGAGCGACCAGGGCTTCTTGTTGCAGGATGATTTTTCCCTGCTACGCAACGTGGTAGCTTTGCTGCAACTCTGTAAGTTCTGTTTGGATGAGCAGAGCTTTTTGTTGCAGCTGTTCAGTCTGCCTCTGAGTTTTTCGATGATAAAGGAGTATTTCTCCAAGGACGTCTGGAACAGTGCGTTGTGGCTTCCCGGTTGGGCGATTTACATAAGCCACTAACACCTTTATTTTCTCATTGCATGAGATAGCATTATAGCTATCAAGACTATCTCTATCCTCTGAGGTGAGATTGAGGAGACCAGCAACTGCATCTTGTAGAGCAGGGTTGTCTGACTGAGCTCCTGCCCTACGGGGTTCTTGGTTGGTCATTTTACATCCGAGTAAACGGCAACACTCAGTGGCTCTAATTCCTTGATGTGATCAAGAAAACTGTTAGTGTTAACAGTTAATGCGGGTGCACAGTGTAAACTTAAAGTTAAGGGAATGTTCTTCCTTACGACCGGCAAATGTGAAATAATAACTCGAGTGGGATGGGGCACGCACAACGTTGTTGCGGACAACTTGCCTGCAGAAGGAAGAAACACATTCTTCAGAGGAAGGACAGATTTGCTTACTAGTCACACACCGACATTTGCCGGTAGTAAGGAAGAAAATTCCCTTAACTTCCGAGGAATTCCCGCTGCCATACGGAGGATTTATCGCCGCACAGCTTGAAGCTCCGGATTCCGAATTTAATAAAGAAATTTGAAAAAACACATCGACCGCTACAAAGTCATCTCAGAGTAAGAGGCTTGTGTCTGGGCAGAGAAAGGTCATAGTGTGTTTGTAACCTTGTTTGTTTTGTTTAAGTTAATTGTACTGTTAACATGTTATTGTGTAATCTACGTCTGTTTCTGATGACGGAGGCCACTGATCGGTTTAAACAGCTGGAGAGACTTTTGACGGAGTTTGTGTCTGCACACATGATCACTGTACTAAAGACACAGTAATCATCACTGACAGAATAGATATTTTCTTTCAACTGCATTGAGTATTGATACTGTCCTGTTTATAAGCACAGGACCGATTTCTACCGACGGAATGTGTTTGTCTTATTTCTGAATTATTTGTGTTTGAAATTCTGATTGTGACGTCATTATTAAATAACCCAGATTATGATTATGGTTTTTCTTGAACACTGGAATACATTTATCAGGCTCGATGTTTCGGGGGAAATTTAAATGACACTCAGGAATGATCAGCCTCAAGTGACTGAATGGAAATGATGATAAATTATGTAAAAAAGTGTTTCGTCTCTCCAGCTTTAAATGTATCCATATTAAAAGTTATTGAGTGAAATATCAGATCATTATAAACAAACATGGCCTGTCTATAGATTTGTATTTGTTTTGGTAACTGCCTATCTGCGTTATACGTTGTTGATTCTTGTGTTTGATGAACCCAAGACAAATTTCCACCTTGGTGGACAATTTATTGTATTATTGTTTTGTATCCAATACAAAAGGTCAAGAAATGCTGCAGATGCTTCACATCTTACTGACACAAAGGAAAGCTGGGACTTAAACATTGATGGGAATGTAACAGGGCGAGCTGCCCATCTTTCACTTCAATGTTTACATTCTCAAAGTTTATCTTCTGAATGAGGCGTCTGTAACAGCACTCACACAGTCTATGGGGACTGGCCCACTTTACAAGGTACGTGGCACCCGCCCTTTCTCCCATGCAAGCCAGAGGTTTGACAATCTTACCATACCTGGACGACTGGCTAATCATTTCTCCAACTGCGCAGGAGTCAGTCAGAGATACAGCTATGCTCCTTGGTCATGTGTAGGGCTGCAACTAACGATTATTTTAATAATCGATTAATCTGTCGATTATTTTTACGATTAATCGATGAATCGGATAAAAAAAAAAAAGCATTCATTTCCAACCCTTTATTCAAAAACAGTATGCTTTATGCTTTATGCTTTATGCCAATTATATCGTTTTTTTTAAATAAAGTGCACACAAATATGTATATTTTTGTTTAAAGGGACCTGAGCTGTCAGAACAATAAATCATTTATAAAAAATAAAGAAAAATACAAATCAGAAAACTTAACAGGATTTGTTTGAACGTCAGAACTTGTTCTCTACACTACACTCACAGATGCACACACTCTCACACTCAGACAAGCACACACACTCAAGTTCACTTGAAGCTTATTCATTAAATGATTACCATCATTGTAGTAAGTGCAAGTTAAGTTAATTTATACACCACATTTAAACACAGTTTAAGATGACCAAGTGCTATAAAAAAAATTAAAAAGTACAACACACACAAATATATTTGTCAACAATAACCGATATGGGACAAAGCACAGAATATATATACATGACAACAGATTGAAAAATGAATGGGCCAAAAAAGGCGAGTGAATAAAAACGTGTCTTTAGTCCTGCTTTACTACTGTTATTAACGAGCTAACGCTAACTTGTCATGCTTGTCAAACTGGATAACGAGTAAACACCGGCACCAGAAGAGCTACTGGATGGACGTTACGTCCCTGATAGCAGTCGACTCCGGGGCGGCTCCGCTCCGCTCTGCGCTCAACTCAACTTTTTTTTTATACTCAAACATCTCCGCGACTTATTGAGTGGCGTAATAATCGCTCGACACAACGAATCGATAATGAAATTCGTTGCCAACTCTTTTAATAATCGAATTTTATCGATTTTATCGATTCGTTGTTGCAGCCCTAGTCATGTGAGCCAACTGGGCCTTACGGTGAACCACTCAAAGAGCATTCTTACACCCAGTCAGAGGGTAGGTTACCTGGGAATGATACTCAACTTACAGTCAAAGGGAGCCTTCCTTTCCCAGAAGAGAGTGTAGGCTATTCAGCAACTTATAGGTTGCTTCCATTGGGGCAGGGCTTTGGAACACAGCCTCTTTCTCCCCCTACTGGGCATGCTAACAGCAGAGTCCATGGTCAACCCTCTAGGTCTTCTTTCTTCCCGTCCCCTTGAAAACTGGGTCAACGGGCTCCATGTGGATACCAAGTGGCTCCAGGGCAAGAACGTCAGGGTGTCCAGCTTTTGTTGCCAGACATAGAAGCCTTGGAGGAGAACACTATATCTTACCAAGGGGTTTCCGCCGAGAGGTCGTGGAGACAGACACCTCTCTATTGGGCTGGGGTGCAGTCTGGCAGCGCAAGACCATCAAGGGCCGATGAAGCGTGAAGCACAAGTTAGAACACACAAACATGCTCAAGCTCAGAGCAATATATCTGGCTTTGCGAGATTTTCTCCCAGCACTGAAGGGCCAGCATGTTCTCATCCAGACAGGCATCACATCTGCAGTGGACGTCTTGTGGCAAACCAGGAGGAAAAGCCGAGCAGACCCAACGCAGGGGGCGGATCCCCAAGCTCAGGTTGGGGGAGGTGATAGAGGGAATCTATTATCCAGTTTAGGTGCTGCAGCCACTCGGCACGTGGCATTGGTCACACCTGCAGCCCATCAGGTGATTAGAGTGAGCATATGTTCACAGAGCTGGGAAACAGCAGTGGCAGACAGACTGGGCAGAAGACAAGGAGGATCTCCTGAACCACTTGAGACAAGCTGCATGAAACGGGAGGTAATCCAGCAGGCTCACCTCTGTCCTCTGCTCTACCTACACAGGACAGAGGAACTGCCTCGCATTGGGTGTAGACTGAAGGCCAAAGACCCCGACCGGGAGGAATCTTTTGTTAAGTTTTACCCCATCCCCCTTTACCCCAACCTGTTTATTAAAAGGACACTTTTTGTTACATAGCCACTGTCTCTGAGTCTCTTGTTTTATTTCTGATTCTTGCCTCCACATCCCCTGGGTTGCCACAGTCTTTGCCTCAGAGACATCAAGGCATTGTCCTCTCTGGTACTCCCTAATGGAGAGAACCAGTCCTATGGGGCAGGATGCCTTAGCTCATGCTTGGCCAGCCTGCCCTCTGTATGCCTTCTCTCCAATTCCTTAACTCATTCGGATGACACTGGACAGAGTCAAACAGGGGGGCCACAAATTACTGCTAGTACCCCCATAGTGGCCGGGGAGGCCATGGGTTCCAGTGCTTCTGAAACTGCTGAGTGGTGAGCTACGGCGTCTCCCAAGGAGACCAGACCTTGTCCCGAGCTGGAGGGACAGATATGGCATCCAAATCCGGATTGCCTTCAGCTGTGTGTTTGACCATTGGAAGTCAGGGCTCACTCCTGGCATCCTGTGACCAGTCAGTGATCCATATTGTGCCAAGTTCGAGGGCTCCCTCCACTAGGTCCCTCTAGACCAGACCTGGGCATTGTACGGCCCGTTGGCTGTCGCCAACCGGCCCGCGGTTGGCGGGCAATGGGAAATTAGGAATAAAATGTAAATAATTGTGCATCATGCACGGAATGCAGCTGCATTGCTTTTATTCGTTCGTGGATGTGCGAGCAGCGGCTCACTGCAATCCCAATAATAGCAGTGTTGGCAGCCGGAACCGGGCCGGTGTATTTGGCCAGATTCTGGGACGTCATTCATGCCGAGTCTCAGCCGAGTCGGCTACCGGACTCGGCCCGACGCGTTTCTTCCGGTATGCCGAGCTTACTCTGGAGCTGGACCAGATCATGTTGGCTACCTGGGATGTGTTGGTGATGCAGAGCGGCACGGACATCTGAGGCTTTGTAGCTAAGCTGCTAAATCAACATGCTCAGAAGATGTTGGTTCTCTTTGGATCCACCTCCATATGTGAACAAACATTCTCCGTGATGGAGTTTAATTAATCCAGATCCAGATCCTCTCTCACTGACCATCACCTGTCAGCTGTACATAAGACCTACAACCTTTTTGTTTGCTATAGGGGTTGTAAGAGGGGTGAACCCCTGTCAAAACAGAGGCTTTCTAATTGGATTGTTGAGTCTCCAAGCGTACAGGTCACAGGGCCTACCTGCCCTTGGAAGGTATCACTCGACTCGGAGTGTGTCCATATCCTGAAAAGCCTTGAATGGGGTCTCTCTGCAAGAGATCTGTGCGGCTGCAACCTGGTGAGTCTTCATGTACCTTCATGTCAGTGGCAGTCGCGTCAACGGCTTCCCTTCCTTAGTGTGGTAAGCAATTCTGGTAACCTTGCTGGTATAAATCATCCAGTGCAAAAGGCCCGCCATCGGGCAGTCAGAAAGAATGAAATAGAACGAGAGTTACGAATGCAACTACGGTTGTGTCTGTCACTTGGAATCTGGGTGAGAAGATTCTGAAGGAACAGATTGCGTGACGATGTGAGGGTTTTGTACTGGGTCGTGCACCCTATGTCATCGCATGGTCACAGATGACTTTTGTTGGTGTAATGACTCGACCTGCACATATGCGAGATGGAGATATCCAGTGCTAAAGCATCTAGAATTCCTAGAACTCTCGAATCATCTGTAGCCAATCAGATGTATCCTCCATTTAAAAAAATAAATAAATCACATACCCCAGTCAACCAACCAATCACATACACCAGTTTACCCCCACGAGGGTATACTCTTTTGTAACACTCAGGTAGGGTACGGGATGGAAAGCGAAAGGAGGGAACTAGTCAGACAGCTAATGTTAGCTTTGGTGGTCAAAACATTTTACCAAACAATAAAACATGGGTCGATAAGTCTGTAAAGATCCACAAAAAACAAAGGGAAACATCCACAAGGATTCATCCACAATGTTGAAGGACTACACCTGCACCCGGTGTGTTACTATTTAACATTAGCTAAGTTAAGTTGGCAAGGAGCTCGTCATTTGGAATCAATGCCTTGGCTTGTGGTGTCAATGTTAACATTTTGTTAAAGACATGACCAACCTGTATTAGTTTGATAAATTAGTAATATGAGAGCTTGCTAACGCTAGCTAGCGTTTGCTAATGCTATGTGTTTGTTTTCCAGGTGATCTTTTGTGACTTTTGTGAGTGTTATAGTGATGCTATTCCAACTTTGACTTGTCCATCTTTAACAGTAACATAACAGTATGCCTGACTCACTCAGCTGGCAAACATATAGCTGATTTAACACTAGCCAACATTCTCCAACGCTGGGTACAAACAATAACAAACAAAGTGAATGCACTTCGCTCAGCTCGTTATTTTGTTCGGAGACATGATTAGTCTATATTAGTTTGATATATTATTAAAATGACAGCTTAGCGATGCTTCTACGGGCTTCCCACTGTGGTACCAATTTCAGTAACCACACTTGCAGTCAACAACATTGACTAAACATGTGTAGCTATAGGTTTGTTCGTTAGATGATGGTCTTTCCTTCAATATCGAGGATGCGATCGCTTTGTTTGGATTGTTTTGGGAATCCTTGCAGACTTATCTGCCCTCGTTTTAATTGTTTCAACTCGTGGCATTTGTTAATGGAGGTTCAACAACTTGTATATAAATATAACATCCAAATATATTTTTGATGAAAATGTCAAATCCTTATAAATAGATATATTTTGTTTTATATACAATAATAATAGTATTTTTTCCGCAGAGAGTAATTTTTCTAAATAAACCACAAAATACATTAGTATTGAGGAAACCACATCTACTTTGTTCATGTATAATACAATCTAAATTATACTAAATGAGTTGACCTTAAATAAAGTGTGTAAATTAAAATAAATAAATAAATGAAAAGCCAGACTGACCTGGAAATGTGGATTGGCTGGGTGAAGTTGAAGAGGATGTAGTCATCCTGGACTGGTGTTATTGCCCAGAAGAAGTCCTGTCCTTTGTAAGCCTTGTCCAGACTGTGCTGCTGGTAATGTTTCAGGCTGCTACTCAGTTCTGCAGCTGGGTTATTGTGAGCCTGGAACAAACTTTGCTTCCCAAAGTCCTTATCCTGGAGGGGTGGAAGGACAGTTACACATACATGTAAGCATGAACACAGGCACACATACACACACATCTAAAAATATCTATATCTCTAGATATCCAAAGACATCTATTGTTGGACTGATGAAAGAGTAGAGGCAGACTGGAAACGGGAATAAGAAGGGTATGACATGCAACAATGGTCAGATGTCATGTTTAGGGCGGTAGATACAGCGGTTCAAATGAAACCTTGGCTTCGGACAGAAATGAACATTTCTTCAGATGTGACTGGTCAATATCTTTTACAGATATTTATTACATGTTTTACAAGAATCCAGAGATGTGACCAAATATCTGTCAAGTGCAACTAAATATATACATTTTAACAGGTGTGTGTGTGTGTGTGTGAGTGTGTAGCATTCTTTTTTTTCCTCCTACTACACCCGAAAAAGAAACACGGCATGTGTGCGCCAACCTTAAAACATACAGGTAATTCAAAATAAAATAAACTCTTGAATTTTCTTGAATTTAATTTGTTTTTCGTCAAGTAGAAGGCTTGGTGGTGTCCCTTACACCAAGCCCCGACCCAACATCATCTGCGGAGGTAACCACTCCACCACCTGTGTCCCCGGTCGCTGGTAAGATGCCAAAACCTGATATCTGCCAACATTATGCATTTATTGAAGAAAAGTGGGGCCAAAACAAGGCTGGGAACAGTGCTGTCGGAGCCTCGACGCGACGACATTACAGAAGGGCAGTTTCTCCATGACACACATCCTGTTCCATACAGAGTATATATCACCTAAGTTAAGGTAGTTTTCTTATTTTGCCCCACATTTTGAAAAGCATTGTATTTCATCTCTGCAAAAAGTCTAAATTTATTTTAAAAAGAGAGACGTAATAATTCCCCGAATTCAAAACATGCTTCAGTTTTCACAGAGGTCAAAAGAACGTGTGCCCTTCTTATATTCATTAAACAAAGTTGATAGAATAAAAAGACTAACTCGTTTTACCTCCATGATAACAAAACTCACGATTCGGATCGGATCACAGATTTGAGTCACAGATTAGATCGGCACTTGTTTTGCCCCAGATACTGATTGTAGATCGTCGATAAGCCATATCGGTAGTAACAGATCGTTTGTGTTGTTTTGTTATAGCAGCTGGTACACAAGACAATGTAGGCCGTCAACACATGTAAACGTTATCCTTTTTCTTTGTCACAGTCATCTATAGTGGTTATTTGCAAAAAACAAACACAATTCAAATGATAGGAAAATAGAAGATTGTATTTTTATTCATAAAAGAAAATCTTGGCATTTGTAGTTTGATTATGTATTACAAGCTGCTTAGAGCGAGTGTTACGCAGCGTTCACACGAGTGACAAAAGCAACAACACTGCTAAGTATGGCAGCTAGCGAGTCGCAGAAATGTTGCTCAAGCGCTCGTTGACATGGCTGTGTTTAAAGTGACTAATGGCATTTCTCTGGAAGGAACGGAATGGAACAGGTTGAAACAAAAACACATGATTGTTTGAGGCTTTACTGCACTAATTACAGTAGAACATCACAGCCGTCATGCAGCAACAAGTGTTGTGCATCAGTTTGTAGTTTCACGTCACCGGCTACCTCTAAAATCATGTAATACAATATAAAAACTACTAATGACAACATTCATACACATAACAAAGTAAAAGGATAACATTTACAATGCTTGATGATTCACTCACCTTCAGATGCTGTAACTTGCCAGGTAGAGAGGAGTGGAGGCCTACATGCTGAAAGAGGGAAGGCTTGTACCTCCGCTTCTGCAAAGCCTTCTGCTCATTACAGTTCTTCTGGATAAGACAACACAACAGCACTGTCATGAACGCACTGTCATTATCAGCTGCACTCCTGAAGTATTTACCACTGAAGAACCAGACGTTTCTGTGTAATAACTATTAACAACATAATGTGATTGAGGAACTAACTGTTGATGAAATGTGGATTTTAAAAGGTTCTATGTTCGACATTGAGAACCAATAGATGTCGCACTAGAGCACCAGCACCAGCATAACTAACCAGCAAAGCTAAAGACAGTTTAAATTACCAATAATCAAATAGCTTTATTGTTCCAACAGTGTTGTATACTGTTGTTGATCTTTATTAGTGTGAATGCTGATTCTATTGAGATTCAAGTCATTATTCAACGTCTTCAATTTCAACTTTTAATCTTTCTTCTGGACTCTAACTACTTCTGCACACCCAAATGGCAAAAGATTCATCTCTTTCAGGATATCTCTGCTAATACTTGAAGTTGGATGATTCATTGGTTAGCCTAGTTTTCCCACTTCCAACAATTAGCAACTCTGGTTTGGTTGAAATAAACCTTTAATTCATCAAGTTAGATGTGAAATAAGCAGGCTCTAACCCTCTCTTTGCCTCAGTGCTGATAATAGCTCGCTGAACGACATACCTGAACAGGGCAGGCGCTTTTGAAAAAGAAATACTTGGCAGCTGATGATGATTCATCTGTCAATCAAACTCTTGCCTTCGAGAAAAGCCTTTGGTGCCGTTCTTTTATCTTCTATCAGTAGACACACTCTCCAGTTCTGATTTAACTGATAGTATTGTAGCATCTACGCTAACTCTTCAGGAGCCATCATTGTTGATCAGAACAAACAGTCACCTCTCCGTCTCGTCACACACACACCTTAGCACGCCATTAGGTCATTAGTCAGTAACACACACACCTTAGCACGCCATTAGGTCATTAGTCAGTAACACTGTGCTCTAATTTTCCATTCACAGTATTGCAGATCATTCATTTGGGTCTTGGTTTTTCCATGTTGCCAAATGAATTGCTCTCTCAGATATTGCTATGGTTGTCTTGAATCTTAAATAATAATAATGTCAGTTCATGCTTTATGTGCTACATTATTATTATTTTTTCCACCTCTTGGCACAACTGACTTACCGCGTCTTTCTCTGGGTTACAAACTTTCACCCACAGAATGTGATCCAACAGCCAGTCGATGGGTTTGTCTCTGTGGAACATCAAGAAAAACTCTGCAATCATCGGGAGGTCACGGGCTCGAAACATCTTGCCTGGAGGATTACACACATACCCATAGATTTTAAATGTCAGTATACACTCAAAATAAAAACAAAGGCTCGATATGTGGCTTTACTTTATACACACACACACACACCTATAAATCCAAGCTGGGAGAACTCCAGGTAGAGCCATTGCTTGGAATGCTCCTGGGTGGCAAAGGTCTTCATGTCATTGAAGTAGCCTGCCTTTGCAACAACATCATCCTCCAACTGGAAAAACACAGAAACACAAAAACCCATCTTCAAAACTAATTTCTGTTAGTAAGTGTTATTGTGAGTGACTATTCCATTACAAAAATCCTTAACAATTATTTCAAGCCTGAAACAACCCAACAGTCTCGGGTGGGGGGGACAAGCATAGAACTTCACTTGAAAGTACAGTGTATTGCCACACTTCCCCATTTCCGTGATTTTAGCTTCATCTTTGGTGCCAACTGCCCTTTCATTGTGGTTTCACTCTGCACTCAGTCAAAGAGTGTGGGCGGGTGTGACGTCTTACTCTGCTTCAGTTTGAGGTTTAGTTTGCATCGGTCTTTTCTGAGCCCGTTTGAACACGGTGTGTATGGCTGCTCATTAAAACTGCCTAGCTGTGCCACTGTTTATTGCAAACTAACAGCTGTTGCTAGAAATGTAAAATGCATCCCTTTTTGTCCTCTGAGGAATCTTCCTATTAAGGATCTATAACACTGTGACAACAGAGGCTTTTAAGATAATTGGCTACGGTTAAATACATCAAATATGTTTAATTCTCATCAGAGTACTTATTTCTGTCTTTGAACATCGAGAAACATTCATCTAGGCTGCACTTTGTGCTGTATTTCCACACTAGGTGGGCCATTCAAATTCTACACACCCTAGATACATAATGCGTATATCTACAGCTGTCTGACCTTTGAGCCCTACCTGAACATAGTACGTTCCTTTGTCCTGAGCATAAAGCATGAGGAAGCTGTAGTCCAGATTCTGCTTTGTTCGCCATCTAAGAACAGAAAAGATTCATACACAAACATGAATTTGTTGAGTTGTTGAGTCCTTGACTAACCAGACAGGTGAGTTATAATCAAATGTACCTACTAGTGCTCATTTTCTTATCTGTGAATATATATATATACATATGATCCCATTGCAACAGCCATCAATACATAGATGCAACAAAAAAAACGATGATATAAATGAGATAGCCCCTAGTTTGGAGAAACGGAAAGGAGTACCAGCACGGTAGCAAGGCAATGTGCTGTTGACGAAGGCAGCAACAAAAAAAAAGGCCCTTTCTGATGGCGACATTAAGCAGTTATATCCATCTATGCTTTCAACCTCCCAGAACTTGTGAGTTGCTGGTCTACCGCTGCCTTCATCCGTTATTGTTTGTGTTGTTGTGTGACTTATACAGCGGTAGACCAGCAACTTCTGTGTTCTGCGATAAAATTAGTTTTTGTCAAAGGAGTCTCGTGACTTTGAAGAGAGCATAGAAAGGGCCGTCTGACGGCAAGTTAAAGAGGTGTAAATATTCTAAAACTTCCCCCCTGTGCTGCTACCTTGACGTGGTGGGGAGGCTTGCGTGCGTCAATGACCCTGTGAGCTATACTGACGGGGGCTTAGGTCCCTGGCAGGTTTAACCATGCCGGGCAGGTTACGGGTGAGGGGTCTGACAAAAGGCGGCACCTGGTCCTCCAGGTTTGGGGGTTGGGCTCAGGGTTGATGGCTCTGTCCTGTAAAAAGGTATTGTTACGGAAACAGCAACAAAAGTATCAAAAATAACCAGACGTGATGGGTTTCCAGGTGTATCAATTGATACCAGGATGAATGCCAGTGGTCAAAGCCATAGGGAAGCCACTGACAGGAAGGTGGAAGTTCTTCATAACAGGCATAAGACAAGGAGAGGTTATTGGAACGTGCATACAATGTATGAGTCAGGGAAAGTGACAAATGAGATGAGACGATATACAACCTACACATACTAGGAGTAAGCAAAAGCAGATATACAGGATCGGGACGTCTCAGAACCAGCACAGGCGAGACAGTATTATACTAAGGCAGGGATGATGGCCACCATTCCCAAGGAGTAGCCATCATTCTACAAAAAGGAGTCGAGAAAAGTCTTATAGAGTGGAAACGGGTCAATAGCAAACTTATGAAGATCAGGCTAAAAGGAAAACAAATCAACACAACCATCATCCAGTGTTATGCTCCAACAAATGATAGTGATGAAGAAGCAAAAGATGAGTTTTTTTTAGCAGTTACAGGCTGATCTTAACAACACACCAGGCCATGACATGAAGATAGTGATGGGGGATCTGAACTTAAAAGTCGGAAGTGACAACACCGGCTATGACAGGGCCATGGGGAGACAGGGCTGTGGCATCATGAACAAAAATGGGGAAAGATTAGTGGAACTTTGTCCAGCTATGACCTCGTCATCGGAGGGACCTTATTTACACACAAGGATATACATAAATTTACTTGGAATTCACCTAATGAGCGAGACAGGAAGCAGAAAGATCATCCGATGATTAATGGAACCTGGAGACGCTCACTGTTTGATGTCAGGGTAATGCGAGGAGCAGATGTTGCTAGTCACCATCACCTTGTGTTAGCAGAGCTGAAAGTAAAGTTAAGGAAAGCTGGTAGTAGAAAGACAGGAAGACAACAGTTTGCCACTGAAAAGTTACAAGATCCTAAAGTGAAAAGCGCCTTCATATTGCAGCTAAAGAATAGATTCCAAGCACTATCTGACCAAGGTGATACACAACAGGATACAGACACAGATACAGATGAGATTAACACCAAATGGGAACAAGCAAAACAAGCATATGTAGAAACCAGTAGAAAATGTCTGGGCATCAAACAGAAGGACAGAAAGGAGTGGATAACCGAATACACATGGAAAGCCATTTATGTACGCAAGAGGGCAAAGAAAAAAGTCATGGAAGCAAAATCAGATAAAAGAAAGGTACAAAACTCAACATAGAGATGCATCTGATATACCAATAGAAGATAAACAGGGAAAGCTTCTTACAACTGAAGCAGACCAAGAAGCTAAATGGGCGGAGTATTTTAGCGAGGTGCTGAACAGGCCTCCACCAACAACACAGGCTAACATCCAAGATGCAGAAGCAGATTTGGAAATCAGCATTGAACCACAAACCAAAGATGAAATTATAATGGCGATTAATTCCTTAAAAAACAGGAGAACCCCCTCAATGCAAAGCTCTTCAAGGCAGACCCGAATCTGGCAGCTACAATTTTTCAACCACTTTTTTACGTCTATATGGGAGAATAAGAAAATACCTGATGACGGGTCAGAGGGGATCATCATCAAAGTACCAAAGAAAGGTTCTCTAAGAAATTGTAGCAACTGGCGTGGAATTACACTTCTGTCAATACCAAGTAAGATCATGGCAAAGATCATTATCAATCGAATAACAGATGCTGTACACCAACATCTCCGAAAAGAACAGGCAGGTTTCAGAAAGGGTAGAGGTTGCAACGATCACATATTCACGTTACGTAACATCATAGAGCAGTGCACAGAGTGGCAGAGGGAACTGTATATCAACTTTGTTGACTTTGAAAAAGCGTTTGACTCCATTCATCGTGAAAGCCTTTGGCGTATATTGCGGCATTATGGGATCCCTGAAGATATAGTTCATGTGATCCAAAGTTTTTATACCAACTTCACATGCAGGGTTGGAAACAGTCTCCAAAAAAGCCAAGTGAAGACAGGTGTGAAACAAGGATGTGTGGTGTCAACTTTGCTCTTCAATATTACTATTGACTGGGTAATGAGACAAACAACTGAAGACCAAAATAGAGGCATTCGATGGACACTCTTCTCATCACTTGAAGATCTAGACTATGCAGATGATCCTTCTCTTCTTTCACATACTCATCGGCACATGCAGGAGAAAACATCCCGCCTCAGTGATTTTGGTCAGAAGATTGACCTGAAGATCAGCAAAAAGAAAACGGAAGTGATGACTCTGAACATTCCAAATCCCTCACCAATTCAGGTTAAAACTGACGAGTTCACATTTTTGGGCAGCACTGTCAGACACGATGGGGGCACAGATAAAGACATCAAGAATCGTCTTAATAAGGCAAGGAACCCTTTCAAAGTACTGAATGACATATGGAGGTGTACAGCAGTACACCATCAAGACCAAAGTTAAATTGTATCGGAGCTGTGTTTTATCCACCCTATTGTACGGTTCTGAATGCTGGAGAATGACACAAGAAGATCTCAACAGAATATCAACCTTCCACACCAAGAGTTTAAGGCGAATACTTCACATTTTCTGGCCAGAAGATGGAGATGGATAGGACATGTGTTGAGAAAAGACCCTGCTGATATTACAAGAACAGCCTCACATTGAACAACAAGAGGAGAAAAGAAAAAGAGGCCGACCAAGAAACACATGGAGAAGAACTGTGGAGAAGGAGATGCAGAGCCTAAACCACTCATGGGGCACCATCCAGCGACTCGCCCAGGACAGACGGGAGTGGAAGACTTTTGTTGCATAAAGGGCAATGATGATGAAATATTCTAACTGGTTTTGAGTGTTTTAGGTGACTAAAATATGTTTTGTTGCTGCCCACGTCCACAGCAGTACATTGTTTTGCTACTGTGCTGGTACTCCTGTCTGTTTCTCCTGGGGGTTTGCCGACCGCCATCTACTGAAGGTATTACACTGACTGAGGAGACGTACATCATACCGACCCCACTTAAGAAATCCCTTTAGCACAAGCACTTATTTCAATTGAATAGTATTAGAAATGGTTAATGTACTTGACTCTGTCCTTTGAGTCTCCAAAAGTCTCTATGAGGCTGGTAAAGTTGGGGTAGTAATACTGAGAAGGAGAGACAACCTCCAACAGCCCGGACTGCACCTCCTTGGGAAAACTAAAAAGACAGACAAAATACAAAAAAGATACACAACAATTCAGCATTTAAATCATATGGAATGGATCGTGAATTCTCTGAATTCAAATGACACCATACAATTGATACATTCAATATACACACATGCATACACACACATATATATACACACTAGTGCTGTTTTTCATTATTAAGCGGACATTTCTAACACAAGAACCGGGCAGCAAGCGGTGAACAGCTGTGTTTGTGTGGCGTCTCATAAACACACACGCACGCAAGCGCGATCGTCTCGTTACAGGATCGTGACAATATTAAAATACATATTGTGGTGTTTTTAAATGAACATATAAGCACGTGAGAACAAACTGCTCTTAACTGCAACTCTTTATTAGCATAACTTCCCATGTTCCCATGCTTCACCTACATTCCCCTGGGTCCTAAGTCCCTCCATGTACCAACGTACATTTCGAACAAATACCACACATATTACGGTAATCAGCGTTGCATACGTGTCTGACCAAAATACCAAAAAAAAGCAAAAAATAAATGATTAATTAAAATTATTTTTTTAGAGTTTTTAAAGTTGTTTTGTTTGTAATATGTATAATAAGCATATCATTTAGTTATCACTACTGAGAATTTAACAAACATACACATGCATACACACACACACACACACACACACACACATATATATATATATATATATATATATATACATATGAAAGAAAATAAAGCTGCTAGAATGGCCCGGCCAATCACCTGACTTGAATCAAATAGAAAATCTATGGAAAG
>JAVDOI010000029.1:1046772-1259272 GCA_032191485.1 Leptoclinus maculatus | reverse complement strand
GGAAAGAGGTATTCAGTCAATGAAAAAGTTTGCACTCAACATTCTAACAGGACTACGTTTTTGTAAGATGCTTGTAGAAACCATTACACGGTGTTCCCATAGCTAAGGGGACCATTCACTGACCATGAAGCACAGCGTCCCTAGTTCAAGTCCAGCCAGAGAACCTTTGGTGCATTGTTCTCTCACAATATTCCTTCAGTAAAAAAATGCGATCAGGAGATTAGCATTAATGCTCCTTGGTCGCCCATGCCTGATAACGCTACATTGTGAACCACAACTGTGTGTCGTCAGCACGAGGAGCGCTAGTTAACGTTAGCAGCACTGCTGGCTAACTTACTGAGGTTCCATTCAGTTCCATTAAGACGCGTTCAGGCTCTGTTCAGTGAAAATTAATATTGGGCAAAGTTATCGTTATCGTGATGTGTTTAAATGCAATCTTGTAAACATGTAGTATTGGTGAATAATTTGAATAAATACAGTTATTGACGGAGATGTGTTCACAGTAATATAAAATAAATGAGGAAACGAGAGAGGCAAGGACATTGTGACCTGTTTATCTTCCCAACACTAGCTCTAAGCAGCTTAGAATACATCATTAGGGGCCGTCCAGAGTTTTCAACATTTTCACGGTCGTACAAAGCGACGAGGGGGGGGGGTCAGTCATGTACGACTTTAAAGTTTCGTAAAATGCCGATACTTTTCGGTGAACGGAACTTGAATTTCTTTTGAATAATTGAAGATGTCGGGCTCAAGCAAACAGCGCCGCGTTTTAGCGCCAACACCATATCCCAACATCCTTTGCGCCATACATGCCGGATGTTGACACGCAGACAACGAAGCAAGGATGGCGTGCCAATCGCTGCTCGATTCGTTTGCTGATGTCTTGAAATTTCGCGAAATGGCTCTTGCCATAAATGCCGGTGTATGTTCACGTCCAAAGCCGACCAGGACCGCCACACCTTGCTTGTACATGAAAGCGAGGCAAGGACGATAACAACAACAACATTGGGGGTAAATTGCACCAGTGCCCGGTGTGCAGTGAGCTGTTCCCGACTCGCTATCAACTTCTGAAACATCAGAAACTGACTCAGCACAAACTAAAAAAAGGAAGACCTTCAAAGCTGTGAACATGATCAACTATTAAAGGTTGTGACTTGAACTACCATGAACAATATTAAAACATCATAATTTGTTTATGGTTGGCGACATATATATTGAATACTTTTTTCCAGGTCTGTTGTAGAGTGTGGGTTGCACTTTTAAAGTGGTTTTAATAATAAATTGTTGGATACATATCTTCTATATACATTGGCCGTTGGAGGATCTTTTATTCCTGGTCTATTACTAGCCATGTTGCACCGAGCTAACGCTAGCTTCATGTAGCGTGTCTCACAGCTGCCGACTGGAGTAGGAAGTGTTTCTTTGGTGGTGGGCGTGTCAGAGAGCACGCTGTCCGTTACGTCATGTGTGTTGCCAGTTTGAGAACAGTGGCTCCACCGAAAACATAATATATCCCACAATTTAAGCTTCTGCATTTCCAAATGCACTAGTATGAACGTATTGTTCGGTTCGTCATGCATACCGAACCGTGAGCCTCGTACCGAACGGTTCAATACAAATACGCGTATCGTTACGCCCCTATTATTTATTTATAACTACATGTCCCTCACTCCCTAACTGTCCGTGCTGGTTCTGTCCTCGTTGTTTTAAAAAGCTAAATAAGTTATTATCATGACGTCATCCAGCGAGTCAAACCTGTCTGGTGTACAGCTACTAGAGAAGCTTCATGTACTGCTTCTCTTTCCTGCTAGTCTGCTGTCTGATTGTGAGGTCAGGCTGATCTGGGATCAGCTCGTTCAGTAGTTTCTCCTCTCAGTTCTCCTCTCAAACGGGTCTTGGAGGAGCAGTGCTCGCGCTCGCGCTCGCCTGTAGAGACTAGTCCGGACGAGAACGCGCAGCTTGGGGCAGAACGAAATCCGCAATACAAATTCAATATGGCCGCTATTTTTCAAGATGGCGGCCATTTGTTACTCAAAATTCACACTTTTTGTCGTTCTTTGATCAGAGATTAAGTTTCAGCTGGATGAAGTAGTAGTCCAAATTCCAAGTTATCTTTTTGATACAAATTAAAATGTTTTGATTGATCTATATGAGGTGACATTCTGTTTATAAAAGAGTGATGTCAAAGCACAACCAGGGCACACTGGTGACATCAGTGTCGGCTAAGTAGTGTACTTGCTGTAGTTGTAGTCTACTAACTGTAGTTCTAGTATAGTTTAGTGTCCCAAATGCTATCTAATTAGCCCTGTATATACACCAGCTAGTAGTTTAGTTAGTTGTAGTGTAGTAGTTAGATAGCCGTACCTGAATTGACAGGATGTGCCAGCGCGGGATAGCCGAGCCAAGGGTAATAGGGCTTTAGTTACCCGGATGGTGTACAGATCGCACGGGACTTAAATGGCACTGGATGAACGATCGGGCTAGGTGTAGAGCATCTTGATGTTTGAACCTAGTTGTATCCCATACCTGAATGTGCTTAGGTATTTTATACGGTTGGGTGGTAAACGGATAGCCCCTCAGCCTGAACCATCACACAAAAATGTCCACTTCTAATCCACTGAGTTGTGTGCCAAAAACTGACTGGACAAAATGTTGTCTGTGTCAGACAGTTAAAAAGGAAGAGTTGAAATCTCCTCCAACTCATTATGCATGTAGTCCTGAAACCGATGGTTATTCTATGATTGCCTCAAATGTACCACTCTTTCAAGCAATTAACCAACTGCCAATCAGGTTGGACATGTCCCGATTGGACGACGGAAGTGGTATTGAAGAAACGCTGAGAAAGAACAATGCCAAATATCACCGAAGCTGTCGTCTGATGTTCAGCAACAACAAGCTTGAGTGTGCAAGAAAAAGGGCAGCTGAAAATCAGAATGACCCTTGTGAGGGGCACTCAAAGATGTGACGGACTTCCCTTGAAGTCCAGCAGTGTTTTCTGTGCGAAACATTTTAACCTGATCTGAGCTAAGACAGGCCATGACAATGCAGCTGAATGACAGACTCAATGAATGAATTACAGACTCAATCAATGATGGCAGACTTCTAGCTATATTGAGTGGAGGGGATATAGTGGCACATGAGTTGAAGTACCATTGCTCCTGCTTAGCAGCCCTGTACAACAGAGATAGGGCACATCTGTCAGCAGCTGAGAACCAAGACAAGAATGCATCGTCTGCAGAAAAGGAAGCCTGTCCACTTGTGTTTTCAGAGCTCCTAACTTATATAACCGAGACCAGAAACAGCAGCAATGAGCCTGTTGTATTTAGACTTGCTGAACTGGTTAGCCTGTACAAGCAAAGGCTTCAACAGTTTGTGACAGACATCCCAGATGTAAACTCCACCAGACTCAAAGACAGGCTTTTGGCAGAGATTCCTGAGCTGAGACAATGTTCCAGTCTTCTCAGATGCATCAAACTATTCTGATGCTATTATTCTGGCCAGAGCAGTCAACATTTTACAAAGGCAAATGGTTGACCACAAATATAAGTTTGACGGGACTTTTCATGACAGCTGTACAACTGATTCAGTACCTCCAGTTTTGCTTCAGTTTGTCTGTATGATAGAGCATGGGGCTGACATAAAATCCCAGCTGAGGTTTGGTGCAACCACGACAGACCTGGCTATGGCTCAGCCCCTTCAATATAATTGCTTTGGAAAGTACAAGGAAGGTGCTGCAACTCAAAGACATTCAAAAGAACACGAGACGCCATTCCCTCTTTACATAGGGTTGTCTGTGTATGCTAAGACTAGAAAGAAACACCTTGTGGAGTTGCTGCACGACAATGGTCTTAGCATTTCTTATGATAGAGTGCTTGACGTCTCAGCGCAGTTGGGAGATGCCGTTGTTTCTAGATACCTTGAAGAAGGTGGTTTGCCCTCCCAAACTGAGAAAAGGCCTGTTTTGCACAGCTGCAATGGATAACATTGATCATAATCCGCCAGCTACAAGTGCAACTACAAGCATCTCTATCTTTCAGCATCCAACATTAGAAAATCCAGGAGAAGTTCGAGAGACAATTCGCATTAGGAACAGCAAGGTTGAGGCCGCCATCATTTGTAATGTTTCTTATAATTTGTGTGACATCACCATTGCAGTATGCATTCCCAAGACCATGTATCGATCATATATATCTCAATCAAGAATTTAGCATTTATTTTGATTGTTTTATGGCACAATCAGATATCGGGTCAAATTCAGCACCGATCAACACTATTTTTGTAATTAATTGGCTTATATCTCAACATTTTTTGACAATTTGGACTTTCTAAGTGCAGAATTGGATTTCTCGTACTCAAAAACCTATATTTTGATGCCAAGATCATCAACATTGGATTATCCAATCTCAATCCAGGTCAAAAATCGCATATAATGGGATTTGCTGGCGGCCATCTTGGAAAATGGATACCGGGCTTTTTTGAAAATATAGGTCTTGAAGATAATTTGTGCCAAATTTGATGCTTGTATCACCAAGTGAAAGATTGTTTCACTAATCTGCCGCACTATTTGTACTAGAAGTGGCAGTATTATGTAATATAGTGTTAACTGGTAAAACCTGTATCAGTTGTTATTGAAGAGGATTTGAGTGGGTGAACAATACATCTCAGAATCCATCTGATAAAAGATAAACCTCTGGATATGAATGCAGAATCTATTTATTGTGATAAGTGAATATTAGCACCATATATTATATAATAGAAATGCCTTTTATAGGTTGAAAGTCTAGATTGAACTGAACTGCCTCTAGCACGTTTCATCACATGCTTGTTACTTTTGGTATGCACAGCACCTGCGGAAATGTTGGTGGTAGTGTTATAGTGGGGGTGGGTGATGTTGGCAGCTTTTGATATGTTCCTCAACTGTTCCAGGATGCTGCTGAGATCCGAGCTGACCTGCTCTCCCAACTCCTCAGCCACCACTAGGCGTTTGTACAGGGTCTGCAGGTCTGGCAGTACCGATGGACCTGGAGACATTGAGACAAATGCAGAGAAGTAAGTATTAATCAAAATGCTCACTGTGTCTCATCAGATGGCTCTCTTGCTCTCAAAACTTCTCCAATCAGCCGTTCCTCGTCTATTGCGGCTCTTCCAAAGCAAGCGACAAGAATACAAAAGTTCAGCTCAAAACGGCACGCTGTGCACTGCTGCATCGCTTGCAGCCTGTTAGGAAACAGTCTCATGCACATACTGCGCAATATTTGAGCTTTTATTGGACAACATTGACAGCCCTAGATCAAACTCATCTAGGCTTTCATCAATATTAGAAGTAGTATTGCTAGTGTTGCTGCAGGTGAAGCTCAGCAACTGGGCTTGTAAAATGACACCTACATATTTAGAGTTCTTTAAACTGTAGGTCTAGACTGCCATCTAATTGAAAAAAATAAAAGGTCTTTTGGATAAAGGCCATGCTGTGGGAGCAGTTTTATTAGACTTAAAAAAGGCTTTCGATACTGTTAACCACAGCGTGCTGATATCAAAACTTCCCAAATTCCAGATTTCTGATCATGCCTCACAATGGTTTGACTCGTACCTCAGGGGAAGAGTACAATGTGTGAGAGTCAATGGGGAAAAGTCCACCATCCGTGCCAATAGCATGGGGATACCCCAGGGGTCGGTTCTAGGTCCTGTGCTATTTAGCATGTATATCAACGACCTACCTGAGAGCTGTCCTGGGGTTGGCTGCCAAATGTATGCCGATGATACAGTTATTTATACATCTGCCAGAACATCTAGCAAGGCCGCTGACCAGCTTACTGTATCGCAATGGCTTGAGTCCTCTCACTTAACACTGAATGTAAAAAAAACTGTTTCAATTTGTTTTTCAATAACGTAAAAAAAAAAAAGAATGAGGTCATCAGTGAGGTTGACAATCTGAAGTACTTGGGAATCATCTTAGACTCACATCTCAGATTTGATAAACAAGTGCGTAATATCAGCAAAAAAGTTAAATCAAATCTCAACCGCTTTAGATTCTACCATTCAGCACAGCCCAGCTCTACATGCACGCCATGATATTCTCACACCTATCATACTGCATCACTACCTGGTCACAAGCCTGACAATCAACTATACAACCCATCATATCACTGTGTAACCACACATTAAAAATGATGGACAAAAAACAATGAGGTGGCACCACTGTCACATCTTGGAAAAACACAATATGTTCAGCTTTGAAATAAGCTATTCCAACTTAAAGCTTATTTTGAGAAGCCTACATGGTGACGCTCCTTCCCTGCTTGATGAATTTGTTACGAGACACCAGTCGAGTGAACACGCGGCCTCAGTAAACGGGAACTCATTTGGACAATCAGTCTTCTCTGTTAAAGGAGCAAAACTATGGAACCGTCTAACAACTGAATTGAAAATACAACACAACTTTAATGTTTTTAATAGGAGGTATTAAATCATGGCTAAAAGAGAAACAACAGTTATCACACCCAACACCCCTGTAAGCATACTTGTATTTTCTTTCTTCTTTAACTTTTTTTTTAAAGCCTCCTGTGGACAGGTGTTGTAAACACTAAACACAGTGCATCTGGTCCTTGTGCATAAATGTATGTTACAATTATAATGCCACTGTGATGTCCATATCAAATTGAATAAACATAAACATGTCTGGCACTTCAACTGACTTTTAAAGTCCAGGAAATTCTAACTTTTTTCATCCCCTTTCACCTTAACGGACACCTCAATTTAGGGACGGACTAAACTCAAACCTTGCTTATCTTGACCCTCTTCTCTTCTGTCAGCTGCAGAATCCTGACGAACAGTTGAACTTTTATTGCTGGGCTCACCAGGCTTTCATGTCCAGTGCCTCCAGGTTCACTAGGGTGGGATGATTTACCGGTAATGAATAATTAGTTATTTTAAAACATTTAGCTGCACTCCCAATACTCCAGTCATAGGTGCTTCACCTTATTTTGCATATGCATACAGTATTTGACTTGTAAATAATTGACATTTTAACCTGTTTACAACTGCTGTCACTGTTTACACACTAACGGACACTATTGACAGTGCACACACTTCAACTATCTCAGTTCAACTGGTAATCCGCTGCTTTCATCTCTATCTCTTGAAGTGAACTGTTTTCATCTGCTTTCAGTGCTTATACAATTCAATTTCAATAATTAACATTTTAAGACATTCAAAACAGGGAAGAAAACTTTGGTCCCCCTTGTACAAAGTCTTCATTTGGGTCATCGTGGGCAGGAGTGGGCAGAGGACAAAAGAGATTGGCTCGCCCTCTTTTCCAATCCCTAGAGGTTGACAGTGTCCCGCTGTCAAACGTCTTCGCTTCACTTGGTGATTTACCATGACAATAGTTCATTGTTGAAAATGCACCTGTTATCAATGTCAGGGGAAATTAAAAATAAAATCTTGCCACGTATCGATGCAACGCCTCAGATCAGGAGATTCTGCTGGTGGGAGACTCAATTGTTCCTTATGTGGAACGTCCCAGGTGCTTAACATAGTGTTTCTCTGGTGCAAACAGATGGGATATAGCTCACTATATCCCTGTACAGTCTTAATCCACATGGGTACAAATGGCATCAGGTATAAGCAATCAATCAAACTCCAACAACAACTGCTTTACCTGTGAAAAGGCTTCAGGGGCTGTGTTCTGCCACCGGTTTCAGCTTTATTGATCACTTCGATGTATGTTGGAATAGGAGAGACTTCTATAGGAGAATGCTCTATATAAACTCACCCTAACAAAAAGGAACATTTTGGACCATATCTGTCCATGGTGACAACCCAGCACAACCCCCCCGGTCAGTATTCACATGATTCTCAAGTAAACACGAGAACAACCACTTGGGCTAGAAGAACAACCATTGATGAAGCAGCACACGAATACAGGTAGGCTGTATCCAATCCAATCACAATCTCTTGCACCCGTCAACTAAATGTGAGATCACTTATAAATAATTGTTTTTTATGTTATAATTGTATTTTTGGATCTAAATGACACTAAATGGTCTTGTTAGACTACTCGAAGCTTGTCCACCTGATTGTTGTGTGTTAAACCAGCCCAGACGAACACACAGTGCTACATAAAGAGTATTGATCTATGGTGGACCTAGAAGTGCCCTGCCTAGATTCGATAAGATGCTTATCTTGGAGACTTTAACCTTCTAAGAGTAAATGCGCCGCGTGCAGTTAAAGATGACGCGTGGGTTGAAGCGTTTTTTAAAAAGCCACACTGTCAACAGGTACAAACAAGTTCATCAATGTAACGTTACGAGTTTCTCACTGTTTTCATGAGAACACATGAAGACACATTGTTCCAGACCAAGACGTGGTAGTAACAGCAGGTCACACTGACAGCTTACCTCCATCACTGGGAATCGATTTAATCCAAGTAATTGACGCAATACACGCAAAAACCAGCAGACATCCAAATCTGAAGGAGTAAAGCCTCATTTCATTTCTCAGTGACAGTCCGTCCGTCTTGCCGGTTCCCAGCATGCAGCAGGTGGATGTGAGGTGTCAGGTACAGTGCAGGTGACGTTGCGCTGTATGCAGTCACAGCTGTGACTCTACCCGATACCAAGACCAAACTAAACGAAAGTATGCCCTTTAGTATCCTTTTCCTTTCCGGGGTGTGAGCTGCTACATCAAGTACAGGTCGTGTTAATATGCCGTCAAACTTCCTGCTGTACCGATCGACAGGTAAACATGAATGTACGGGCAACAGCGACATCTGCCGGTGGACGGAGGGAGCGCGTGTCCTGTCAGGCGTGACTTGAAGACGATACTAGAAACACATTTAAAAATATGAATTGTTCAAATGCTTTTTAAAAACTTTTGTAGTTGTTTTATAACCCAACGTGATATTTCCAGCACAAATTACAAAGCCTGTGTGGAGTGTAACGTTACAACATTTGAGATGAAAGTTAGATTATAGAAATAGACTGTCTTACTATGTGTAACGCTTCTTTTCGTCCCCTTTAATTACATAAAATACATTTTTTAGGTCTTCTAACCGGTTCAAACACTAAATATAATGCTGTTTTTCCCTTCACCATGTATTAAACATACAGTGTCGACTGAATTCTACGTAGGGGATGTAGCTCAGTGGTAGAGCGCATGCTTTGCATGTATGAGGCCCCGGGTTCAATCCCCGGTATCTCCACGATATCTTTTCTCAAGTGTATTTATGTTATGCTCTCTCAGGCCAGCGGATATCATTTTTCAACTAACCAACCGGGATTTCAACATTGATTTGTAATTGAAAACTGGGTGATATTCGTTCTGTACGTCTCAGACCCATTTTTGCTGTCTTTTCAATGTCTTTTCAACCGGCTAAAATGCGGAAACAACATCAACGTGTCACAAAACACACATTGTATCATTCTCTGTGATAATAATAGTATATCATCATTTTAGAGGCTAACTCTGAAACCACATACACTTTTCTCAGTTGAAAGCCAATATTGCAAATTCAGGTGAAATATGGTCTAAACGTGAACGTCTTTTAACCATCACCGTATTTTAAACGTCTTTTGAACTTCAAAATGCTCACAGTAAAATATGTAGCAATTAAATACGTAGTCATAGTAACACATCAACAGTTTCCACTTACAGGACAAAGAAAACCATGTGACACAGGCAACAATTAATACGCATTTATTCAGCAATCATTTAAATAAAACATGAACAATTGGCAAAGCCACAGGAGCCGGTTTCAAGTGGTCTGCCATTTTAAGGTGGACATCTGTAAGGGGTCATCCAAAGTTATCAACATTTTCACAGTAGTACAAAGAGTACTACTTTTCCAGACCCCCCCCCCCCCCCCCCAAAGTAGTACATATCAACATTTTTATCACATTACATGACAGAGGTCTAGATTTTAGGAGTCCCAACTATAGACACAAACACAATAATATGTATATAGAAGATATGTATCCAACAATGTATTATTAAAACCACTTTAAAAGTGTTTTTAGTTTGTGCTGAGTCAGTTTCTGATGTTTCAGAAGTTGATAGCGAGTCGGGAACAGCTCACTGCACACCGGGCACTGGTGCAATTTACCCCCAATGTTGTTGTTGTTATCGTCCTTGCCTCGCTCTCCTCCATGCACAAGCAAGGTGCTCGGAGACCCCCCCCCCCCCCCCCCCGTTCCTGCAGCGCTTTGTTGCAGCTCTTTCAGCGTCTGACAGGCTCTCGCGCGGCCGTTACATTTTTGGGAAACGGCGTGGACGTCGCAAAGAAACTCGATTCGACTCAATCCGCAGCATTAGAGCGTGTTTGCACGAGATGCCGCTCGCTAGGCGTTAAAAAATGCAAGTTCCGTTCACCGAAAAATATCGACATTTTACGAAACTTTAAAGTCGTACATGAGTGACAACCCCCCCCCCCCCCCCCCCGTCGTACGCTTTGTACGACCGTGAAAATGTTGAAAACTCTGGACGGCCCCTACCGTGAAACAAGTATTAGAAAGAAATTCAACCTACACATGAATTGAAATATTCACGTTTGAATGAGTTTTGAGCGTCTTTTCACCGGTGACTATAGTCATCAGAACGTCATCAGAACGTTTGTTCATAATATGATCAAATTTAATTTCAAGTCATTTCCAAGTCATAATTGAGTCATTCTATGAATGAGACCACAGCTGCACTTCATCACTGTCCTCCACTGACACTCACAATACAGCTCACAGTTTAACACTTGCTCTCTTTGTGGAGCTGCCTCTACTTCTTCTCTTCTCCACCCGAGGCTCCTCTGGTGGTTCACCACCATGTGATCACCACAGGTCAGCTGTGTCAGACCGGCGTCAGTAACAGTTTTATTCGGTGTAGACATCTGTCAGCCCTGGGCTGATGGTTCAACAGATACCGCATCATCAGATATCCACAGACACTAACTATGTCTGTACTTTACAAATATTGGATAAGCAACAATATATTTTGAGGTTGCAGCTCCAACCACAAAATATCCCTTAAACCCAGGTTCAGTCAAGCTCTGTAATGCAGATGTGCACACAAGGACCCTATGAGACGGTCACTCACAACAGTTAACAGACAAGAGGAACCCCACACAGTCTCAGACACACAGCTCCATTCATATGTTTACCATGATCCCCACCCACCACCCAGTGACCTTTGACCTGTCCCAGCAACTGCATTCATGAGGAAGTAGCCTGTTGTTATGGTGACAGAGGAAACGTTTAATCTCCATTTACCCCAGAAATAGCATCGAGATGGACATCTGCCTTTCATTCCATCATATATCTGTATGACGGATGTTTTAGGAGGGGTGACAAATGAATCTCAGGACAAGTAAATGTAGACTGAGGAAAGGCTTTGTTGACGTGCATCAGTCAGTCCATACAGAAACTCATCAGAGGAATCCGGGTCCTCTGGTGTCCTACATGTGTTGTTCATAGCAGCCATTGTCCCTCTGCAGACAGAGAGCAGATGAGATGGAACTTAACGATCCCACTGGGGCAAAACAGGAACCGGACTCAGAATATCATGTTATTATTGAGATGAATCAGTCTACGGCAATATGGAAAATATGAACTAGTGCAGCATACACTTATCATATGCTCTCTCCAACAGGTGATTCATGTTATCTGCTTGATAAGGATTAATGTCTTCATGGAGAGAGTGAAGTAAGAGAAAGAAAGAAAGAGGTCCCGATGCCTCTAACACAAAGACAGATAGAGAGTCACGAATCTGTTCGTCTTCATCTGACTTTCTAATCCTTGCGTTAAGAGGATTGTGTGTATAACGTTAGAAGATAGATTACACATGAACATGCAGATGTTGCACAGAGGGAAACACGCACACACACAATCTGAACCCATCTCTGTTACACTCACTAATCCTCGCTGGGTCAACACGCAGGATTCCAGACTTCCAGAGAGACGGAGAGTTTCTCTTTAGAACAGAGGACATCGTGCAAAATCAAAGCGCTTTTTTACAACATTTTAAATATTATTTGGGATGTGGAGCTGATGGAAAAGAGTGGGTGGGGGTAGGGTGGGGGGAGGGGGTGGGGAGAGGGGGGGGGTTGGGTAGTGGGTGGGGAGAGGGGCTTAGGAGCTTTGAGAGATGAAGCAAGAGAAGAGAAAGGACCCATCTGTTCCTATAGTGGCAGATAAAGGGAGAGTGAGAGGGAGGACAGACGCAGAGGAGGAGGAGGAGGAGGAAGGTAAGCATTGTCCTGTTAGATGTGAAGTCTGTGTGCATGTGTTCTTCAGACGTTACATGTTGGAAGCCAGTGCCAGATGCTGACAATTTTGCATGTGTCAGGGTCATTTGAATTATTGGCACATATGTACATATGTACTTCTATGTACTTCTATGTACTTCTATGTACTTCTATGTACTTCTATGTACTTCTATGTAGCTAGTCTCAAGGGGGGAAGGTGTGTATACGTTTAGAATGTGAGCAGGACAGTAGCCAGGATAAGTCTGAGCATCTCCAGCGTCCTCAGAAGACTTTCTTTTACTCTTTTCAAAGGTAAGTGCTGAGAATCACACTTACAATGAGATATGCTGATTCCTGTTTTTATTGCATTGCCTTGGTCTAAAACATGTTTCATTGAACTATGTTGACTAAATACAAGTCTGGAATCAGTAAAGGTTCACAACACATTGACTGAATGTGTTGTGAATGTTATCAAAGTGTCTAGTTCACATGTTCTGGGACAGAAAGCTGCATGTTGCACGTTGAAAGTATACCGTATAGGTACAACATGTTCATTCTTCATTGGATCATTAACTCTCAAGAAGAGGTCAGATCAGAGCAATAGATGGAACAGGATGACCTCACCATGGGACAGTAGCTTGTGTTGCTTTTGAAAGAACTCTGTGCTCTGCATACAGTGTGTGTGTGTTATGATACAAAAAACAAGTTATTCACAAAAAACATTATTATTATAAAAATGTATTTTCCAGAATGAATTTAATATTACCTTCAATTTAAGGGAGAACGTCTGTTGTAGGCCTGTTGACTCTGCCCTATACTGTCTTTGCTGCGTTAATGTGATTGCTTGAACACTCTCCTCCTCCTTTCATCCTTTCTTCTCTGCCCCCCATGCTTTAACTGGTATACCCTCTAACTTAATTAAATGAAGCATCTGACTGACACACACACACACACACACACACACACACACACACACACACACACACACACACACACACACCAGTGTCCTGTTCAGCAGTCAGCGGTGCCTCCCCTCCACGTTTTATGTTCATTTCCGTCCATCTTGTGATTGCATTGGTACATTACCTCCCCAGTGGGAATACAGGGTGGAGGTTTCCCGTTAACTTCATTGGCTGATTGCTGACTCATTCAGGCGATTGTGACATTGGATGTCAAGTTGTTTTTTCCTGATTCTGCTGTGGGAGAATAGAGGGCTCTTCACAACTGCCTCCTCTATGGTTAAAGTGCAAAATCAAAGCATTCATGTAGCAGCAAACAACTATTTGCTGTGTGACGATATAGTGTATGTCGTCCTGAGCAGAGAATGAAGTCACCCTCTGTGCTTTGATGATGTAGCTCTGTCAGCTCTGTTTGGGTTAGCACCGTTAGCTTCTGGTCGCGTGCTTAGCCTGAATTTGGAATTTAGCACCTTTTAAGGTTTGGTTGAGTTTGCTCACTGTAAGCAGGTGTAATCAATATTCTGTATGTGTTGCTCCCTTTGGCTTTCTAGAGCTTTCTAGAGCTGTACACAGCTTCAGCTCATTGTGTATCTGTCCAGCTCCAACAAATCAGCACTCTAACCAGTGTTGTATGATATGACTAGCATCACCTTTTTGCTTTTTATTATGTATTTGTCACCATGCGACAGCTGTAACATTGGAGAAAGGAGGACGATCCGTTAGAGCAGACGGGGCATCGTGGGACATCGATGGGAGATTAGGAATAAAACGTAAACAAGTCATGGAATACAGCTGCTTTTATTTTGAAGGCGACTGTTGCTGTTTTTTTCTCAATTGACCTAGTCTCTGAGGGTGGGGGCCCATATAGTGTATTAAATGGCAGAAACGCACTGACAGAGCATGGGGGGGTGCTTCATCTCTGTTCATCAAAAAAGGCTGAAAAAACTAAAGGCTTTAAAAACCAAAAGTTCCAATGTAACATAACTTCACTCTAACTGCTGTTGTATGGTAAACGAGTAACGCACTCTCATGACGAGGGTCGTTCAGATGGTTTCTTTTGCCATCAAATACATTTTTGTCAATGTAGACTCAAGAAAGCCACGCTCAAAAGCTGGAGCATCACCATCGAGATGCGCAAATTTACCAATTTTTTAAATGCTGCAGCGCACATTGAATATCATATGACGAGGAACAACCAATCCCAGCTAGCAGATCTCTTTTCTTTCTTCTGTAAATATCAGTCTACGGTAAATATTTGGAGGAGAAGTACAGGGCTATCCAGAGCGTCACGGTCTTTGACTATTTTACTTGCTTCATCCTTTCAGTCCAAGGATGACACAACATCTGGTTGAAAGTCAAATGAATGCAGATAAACAGAGCAGTGAAGCATCCATTTATCTTAATTCCGACTTTGTTTAGTTTAGTCAGTGAGGCTTCTGTCTCAAATTACCACAACTTCATCATCGACATTGCAGCGTGCAGGTGTTGGTTACTGAGTAACAGCTGGCACGACAGGACCGCAACTCGCCAAGCACCTTGGATAAAAGGATGAAAGTATCATGGCTGACATTGTTTTCGCATTTCTAGACGCAACGTGTGAATTGCCCTTACTTTGTATGTACAAATGGGCTTTTTTAAATGTTTTTTTATTATACTATATTTATCCCGTTTGTCTCTGCATGTGACCCATCCCTGTATCAGTCTTTGTTGTAACACTGTCGGATATCCAAGGCTCAGGATAGACAGACACAGACAAATCAAGCTTCCCCTCCATTTTCTACCGGGACGTCACTAAGTTCAGAGAGTTTCAACTGAAACAGCTGACAGGTGATGGTCAGTGAGAGAGGATCTGGATTAATTAAGCTCCATCACAGAGAATGTTTGTTCACGTATGTAGGTCGATCCAAAGAGAACCAACATCTTCTGAGCATGTTGCTTTAGCAGCTTATAAAGCCTCAGATGTCACATTCATGAACATACTAACAGAGCAGTGAATGCAGTGCAGCATTTAGCAGCTAAAGAGAGAGATCTTTGTCAGGAGTTGGTGGAGACAATTGGAATTACACTACGTCAGGAAGACACAAATTCAAATGAATGATAATATTATTACACTCAACAGGTTCAAGCCTTAATCTTCATACCTTCTTTCAGGTGTCATGTGTTGCTGTATTCTGACAGTGTTAGCAGCTGGAATTGCAATTTGTCTCCAATTTTTTCTTTTTCTTTTCTTCAAGATGAAGATGTGGATTCTTTTTCTGTGCCTGAGCAATGGATGGGTGCAAACAGCCTCCTCTGCTGATACAACCCCCACACCCTCCCCTGCATCAGTGACGCCCACTGAAGACGAGGGCACCCAACTCGTGGTAAAAGAAACTGCAAGCACATTTATAAGGAGCAAGGACTGCATCGGTGTGAATCACCTGAAAAAAACCTCATCTCATTTATATCAACTCATCTTAACAACACATACCTAAACAGCCTTTATGTTAATTAGCACTAGAGCTAGCTGACTATCTGGCTCATATTATTGGGTGTCAATTAATGGGTCTCGGATCCCCCGAGACCTCCTGTATTTCCTAAATGCTTTTAGTGCCGACGACATGATAACGTCACAGTATCAGCTGGAGGCAAAACAGAGGAAACTCTGAAGGCTAATAGGAATCACCTCAGAGTTGTAGACTAAAGTTACATCTCAAGAAAGTAATCTTGCTGTGTTGTTGGGTACCAGAATTAAAAGGCTATGGCTCCAACTTAAAATTTTAATGAATAGCTTTGAGATGCAAACTGTGATTTGATGCTCTAGCGAGCTACGATATCGGCAAAGCGTTTCAGAGATGGAGTGAAAATGTTGCTTATAGGTTAACTTAGCCTTCTATGAACCGTAGCCGTCATGGCTGCTGCACCGCTTAGGCAGAAGAGATGGAGTGAAAATGTTGCAAATACGCTAGCGCTAACTGTACACAGCTGTGAGCCTTTGTTTGTGGTTAGCAGAAGTGTTAGCTGTGAACAGTTTGAAGAATCTTTCCATGTATGTTTCCTCAGGTTTACAAGAACACTGTATTTAGATGACTACCTGCTTTTCTCCACTCATAGGACTGGTTGATAAAGTATGGCTACCTCCCACCCTCAGACCCCTCCACTGGTCAGCTGCAGGCCTGGACAGCTGTCACTAACGCCGTCAGGGCCATGCAGAGGTTTGCAGGCCTCAAAGACACTGGAGTTGTAGGTAAGGGTTACAGACAGTGGCTGTGAAAAGCTGTATCGTTGCTTTTAAGATCAAACGCCCTAATGTTCAGGCTACTCCTGGCTTCCTCTGTGCTTTGGTGTATTTAGATGAGGAGACAATGGCATTGATGAACAGTCCACGCTGCTCCCTACCTGACCAGGACAACCTCTCCAAATCAACGGCCAATCAAGAAGGGAGCAACATGAGAAGGAGTAGAAGGGCCATCCCCATGTGGACCCGCAAGAATATTAACTGGAGGTTGGATGAGATTAACTTCTTGTAATCTACACCAGATTATGATCTGGTAAACTGGAACAAACCTGAGAATTTTCCATATTCAATTAGGATGGTCACCTTACTGTTTTGCTCAACACAGTGCCATTACCAGTACCTTTAAAGTGATACCATACCAACAGAGCAGGCTACCTTATTCAATACCCATCATGTGAATGGAAGCATTCAGTTAAGTAAATTGCCACCAATACACCGCATTGTTTTTCAGGCGTGTGGTGCAGCCATACATCACTGAACTGTGTCAAATACACCGCACTCAACTTAACCACAGTGCAAACTGTATGGGTTGTAGCTGCTGCAGTAGATCTTTTCTAGGGTTTGAATGCAGGTATAAGAGGTATTTCAGTCGAACACCTTTAGGGCTATCGAGTACCGATACCCAGCCCTATTTTTAACAGACGCACATTTATTTGCTTCAAGTCATCTTAAACTGGGTATGGTCTTTCTCTCCGTCTTTCTCTTACATACTCACGCTGTTACATTCTTAGGTTGCGCTCATACCCCTCTTCTTCCCATCTGTCCCGGGAAACAATCCGCTCACTGGTCTTTTATGCTCTAAGAGTCTGGGCAGAGCCAACCGCCTTGGACTTCCACGAGGTTAGTACATTTGACTGATGCTGCATCATTGATGTATGGGAAAGATGGTCAACATGAGTCCCCTACAGCGGGACTCCTACAGAGTCTGGCTAACTGTCAGGCATCCTTTCTGTTGCCCGCTCTCTTCAGGTGGGGAGCCCAGAAACAGCTGAGCTACAGGTAGACTTCCTCCAGGGCTATCACGGTGATGGCTATCCCTTCGATGGGGCAGGCGGTGCAGTCGGCCATGCTTTCTTCCCATCAGACACTGCCCGGGCAGGAGGAGTTCATCTGGATGCAGAGGAGGAGTGGACCTTCAGACAGCCAGGTGGAACAATGTTCAGAAAACCTCTGCATCTTTTAATATTATTACATCTTTATTGCACAGTGACGTCCAGGCTCTGTTGCCACATCTGTCACATTTACAGTGATTACATGCTCTATTATGGACTTTGTACAACGGATAACTAATAAGATAAGATAATCCTTTATCAGTCCCGCAGTGGGGAAATTTACATGGCAATGCATTTACAATGCATTGCCATGAAATTTGCTGACGATATTCATGGTCCCCAGAGAATTGTCACCTTTACATGTTTCTTTTTCACTTGCACAACACGCTAAATGATGTAATAGATCAGTTGCCGTGACATTTGCGCAGTACATTCAGGTGACTCCAACCTGTTTGGTCGTGGTACCCTGAGGTCAAATCTAAGAAACGCTACGCTGGCATTATGTTGTTTGTTCTATCCAACAGCTCTACCTTGTGGTAAGTAATGGACATTGCATCCTTTAGTAGCTGCTTGCAGGGCTTTTGGTGAAATCAGACATTGCGCCCCATCACAATCACTCCCTGACCAAAAGTGAAAGAACTGTATATTAGAACTACACACATCGACACATTGTAATGTGCTCATTCTTCTCTTTATCTGTTTGTCTTCCCTTCTTCTTCCTCCCCAGCCTCTGAGGGTACTGACCTGTTTACAGTGCTGGTCCATGAGTTTGGCCATTCACTGGGCCTTTCCCACTCCTCATCTCGCCACTCAGTGATGAGGCCGTACTACCAGGGTCCTGCAGGAGACCCTCTCCACTACCACCTGGGACCTCATGATCTGGAGCACATCACCCAGCTCTACGGTAAGGCTTTGTGTCCAAGCAACAATTGACCTTTCTTACGACTGTGTTTAAAAAGTCTGAATTTCCACGATGACAATTTAGTGTGTAAACATCATTTTTGGTCACATAATAATGAATCCTTTTCATGGTAAGTATGTGAGGAGGCATATATTGCATTCCAACATCGTCAGAGAAAGAAGACATAAAGACTTCATTATTATTATTATTATTATCAGCTGGGGTAGGCAACACTGAGCCTGTCCCTTGAGGCCTACCTCCAAAGCTACTCCCCCAAAATGATCATTATGAATGTAAACACATCATAATGAATTATATGGCTATTGTTAGAACTCACAGCGGTCAAGCTAACAGCATGTGGAAGACTCTGGTGGAAGGGTTAGACTCTGGTGGAAGGGTTAGACTCTGGTGGAAGGGTTAGACTCTGGTGGCAGGGTTAGACTCTGGTGGAAGGGTTAGACTCTGGTGCAAGGGTTAGACTCTGGTGGAAGGGTTAGACTCTGGTGGAAGGGTTAGACTGGTGGCAGGGTTAGACTCTGGTGGAAGGGTTAGACTCTGGTGCAAGGGTTAGACTCTGGTGGAAGGGTTAGACTCTGGTGGCAGGGTTAGACTCTGGTGGCAGGGTTAGACTCTGGTGCAAGGGTTAGACTCTGGTGCAAGGGTTAGACTCTGGTGGAAGGGTTAGACTCTGGTGGAAGCAGGGTAGGAAATTTACATATTTTTTAGGGGGCAATTTTTGCCCCCACTGACTGAAATCCAGGGGCATTTATCAAAAAATTGGGGCACTTTTTGAAATTTGTGAAATATCATTTAACCGTTGTTCAAAATAATAAATATACTTAATTAAGCTTACAGTATATGAGCAATTGTATCAAATGGCAATAATAAGACTATTAGGCAGTAGTCTACAGATTTTATTTTAAATATGAGCTTTAAAATGTAGCATTCTGTACTCTGAGAAGAAAATTAAGTGATAAGACATTTACTTTAAGCAAAAAACTAATTTATTATTCAGTTAATAATCAGTATTTCAGCTCTATAATTATTAACCTTTATTTAGACAAAATCCATTGAGACCGAGTTCTCATTTTCAAAAGTTTTAGTCATATAAAAACAAAGATAGCAGAGTAGTGAGAACCATCGCCTGTACAAAATAAAGTGATTAGTTTACATTGAACCCTGTTACTGTATGGCTTAATATTAACTTCTGTTACTGTACAGCTGTTAGAATTGTGGCTTATCTTCTATTTGCAATTAATATGCATTCAATCCAGTTCAATTATTTAAATGAAAATGATAATCTACTCTGGCTAAAGTAGCTGATCAAGAGTAAAATAATAGCTGTGATCTATACACACCTCTGTATTAGCAACCCGCTGAAATGAGGATACAGGCTCGTGGGACTGTTAGTCCACTGGCTGTGGTCATCACAGTGAACAGTGTGTACAGTGTGATGAGAGGGCACGTGAGCCCTTGTTGCTGTAGTTTATCTCCTTGGAGCAGAGGCTGCATTCAGCATACCCTGCCTTATCAATGTATTTAAAACACTGACAGTGGGAAGCTGTACTCACGTCTGTCTAGACCTCCACCTTTATCCAGGCCCAGCTCCACTCACATCTCAGCCCTGCGTCAAGCTGAGCTACACAAACAGCCTCCTCTTCATTAAGCTCTTTGACCTCATCATCTCATCAGTATCTGGACCTCATCATCTCATCAGTATCTGGACCTCATCATCTCATCAGTATCTGGACCTCATCACCTCATCAGTATCTGGGCCTCATCATCTCATCAGTATCTGGACCTCATCATCTCATCAGTATCTGGGCCTCATCATCTCATCAGTATCTGGGCCTCATCATCTCATCAGTATCTGGGCCTCATCATCTCATCAGTATCTGGGCCTCATCATCTCATCAGTATCTGGACCTCATCATCTCATCAGTATCTGGCCCTCATCATCTCATCAGTATCTGGACCTCATCATCTCATCAGTATCTGGGCCTCATCATCTCATCAGTATCTGGGCCTCATCATCTCATCAGTATCTGGACCTCATCATCTCATCAGTATCTGGACCTCATCATCTCATCAGTATCTGGGCCTCATCATCTCATCAGTATCTGGACCTCATCATCTCATCAGTATCTGGGCCTCATCATCTCATCAGTATCTGGGCCTCATCATCTCATCAGTATCTGGGCCTCATCATCTCATCAGTATATGGGCCTCATCATCTCATCAGTATCTGGACCTCATCATCTCGTCAGTATCTGGACCTCATCATCTCATCAGTATCTGGGCCTCATCATCTCATCAGTATCTGGGCCTCATCATCTCATCAGTATCTGGGCCTCATCATCTCATCAGTATCTGGGCCTCATCATCTCATCAGTATATGGGCCTCATCATCTCATCAGTATATGGGCCTCATCATCTCATCAGTATATGGGCCTCATCATCTCATCAGTATCTGGACCTCATCATCTCATCAGTATATGGGCCTCATCATCTCATCAGTATATGGGCCTCATCGTGGTCATAAAAGTTATTATGACCACAAAATCATCCTCATTCTACTTTGAGTTAAAAAACAACCTGCACCCAGATCCGCCGGTGTTCCAGTTTAATGTTAACGAGCGGCCGCGTGAACTGAACCGGAACACGGGGGGAGGGGCTTCATGTTTCATCACGTTACGTTTTTTCCTCCTAAAATGACGAACGTTAACAGTCCACAAACTTCCGCATGCAGTGGACGTTAACTTAACCCAGCAAGTCTGAACGGTAACGGAACATAACGTAACTTAAACTGTAACGGAGAGAAATGAAGACGCTGTAGACATCTGAACGCTGATTGGACAAGACTCGACACGTCACATCAAAGATGTTTTATTGTGAAGATCACCACGTCACCTTTTCTCCTCGTCTCACTCCAATCTGAGAAACGCTGGCTGGCCAGTTGACCCCCCCCACCCACCTCAAAAAAAATAAACTACGGATCTACACGATTCACGTGGATGATATAATTTTATTCAAAACGGCGAATTTCGCCGAAAAGCGACAAGTTTGCAGGTATGCAATTTAGCTTCCATGTTTCGATGGTCGCTTGGTGTGAATTGTATCTTTGGAGCCTGAGATGGTGACGGAGACTGTTTGCTGATCCTCATGTCTCCTCACACTCGCAGTCACAGGTCTGATTAAGAAGCGCTCCATTTATTTATTGTTTTAGAACGTTCGGTTCTTCACGCACACGCAACATCAGTCAAGGCGAAAATCAAAAACATTCTTTGGCAACTGGACCGGGTCATATAGGCTACGATGCTTTTGACAAGTTCATTAAATTATCATTATTATTAGAGGAAATTATGGGGGCATTTGTTGCCCTCTCCTAGTGATATCAGGGGCAACATTATATTTCTTAGGGGCAGTTTTGCCCTTTGCCCTCGTGTATTTCCGACGCTGGGTGGAAGGGTTAGACTCTGGTGGAAGGGTTAGACTCTGGTGGAAGGGTTAGACTCTGGTGGAAGGGTTAGACTCTGGTGACGTGCACAGGTGCACAGGTGGACAGGCCTGTCTAATCATTTCACTTGGGCTGAATGAAATGATTGGATGGACTTATTACAGTCCTGTGAGAGCCATAGACACCAGATTTTTTTATTTTGTTTTGTCAGTGAATTTGATTTATTGATTGCTGTCTAGATGTAAAGAGAATTTCAACAAATGCAACAAAACATGTTTATAAAACCGTTACCCATCCTAGCTTTAACATCTTCAGACAGTAAAAAGGGCCACAAAGTGCACACAGTTGGAGCTTTCTGTCCACCAATTGTGTGGACTGACCTCTGGTGTGTTATAGAGTAAGTTCAGACAGACATTGACATTTCTTGTCGGAAGCAAGGATAATTTTATTGGTCAACACTACACCTGGCATTCTGTTGGTTGGGGAATTTTGACAGTTGTTGCACAAAAACAATCCAAGAGGAGAAATAATCTTAGCAGAGAAGAAATGTGGGAGCAGAGGCACACAGAAGCAGCACAAGTGGGAGGAGAAGGGCTGAAGCTGGAACACAGGAAATCTGTGCAAGCAATAATACATCTGTGTGCAAGCATACAGTTTGAACAGAAATCCAAGTGCAAGCAGGGGCTGTTTGAGTTTGAGGACGGGGTTTTGAGGGAGAGCATTACACATTCTGAAGTGAAATCAGATTAAAGGACCTCGCTCCTGATTAAAGATGGGAAAAAATCTCCTTATTTGACTAAACTCTCTTATTGTAATAAACAGATACGAAGTGATTCTGGTGGTCATCGATAATCACATCAGATGTCTTCACCGTCTTCATGAATGCATAAAAAGGAACTGGATATGGAGCCCCGGTTCATTCCTATGAAAGTTGCTCAGAAGCACATGAAGCTAAAAAAGTTCAACTTCCGAGTACAGAATTCAGATGAAGAAACCGGGAGATGTTGGCGAGAGAGCAAGCACACCAGCCTCTCCCCTAACCCCCCCTCGTTATCGGGCTCATTCACACGAATGGAGCAAGGAAAACTCTGCATTCGGCTATTAGTGCATTTTACAACTTGACAACTTAATCATTTAATTATAGGCTATTCATTATCTGACACCTTTTAATCCGTTGATCACTGAGAGACAGTTTAAGATATTTGGTGTGTGGCCACTACAACAAACACTAATTATTGCTTCATCATCACTGTCAAGAGTGTAAAGCTACTTCATTGCCATTAGATGTAAATTGATTTTTTGATTTAGGTCAAAGGAAACAGCTGCTGGCCACTGATGCTCCTCTCCTTGCCCCAGACCCTCAGCTGCGCCACAGAGGCCGCCACCATCATCATAGATATGGGTATGACTTACAAGACTACGTCAATAGATGAAGAGATATTTTCACTTCAGAGCCATACTGTATAAGAATGCACCGATCCAACTCTTTCAGTCCCAGCTCTGATACTGACTTTGGGTACCGGCGATACTGAGTACCGATCTGTAACTGGAATCATTCTTTCATGTGTAAGGCAACATCAGGCTTGACTTAAACACTGCTTTCTTAACTTTGTAAAACTAAATATAACAAATAAATACATAGATATACATTTAATGATTTTTTATTTATTATTAGAATAATTAATCGTACACCAGCAACTTCATAAAAAATCTTCAAATTACAATTCAAGTGTAAAACATTTAAATGCAGCAACAAACATAAACATATAAATAAGATTCATATAATGTGTATAGTATATAAAAAAGCAATTGCATAGATCTTCCCCGTTGTCATCGACATTGTTTGGTTTTGTCTTCGCTTTACCCGCCAGTGAAAATAGCAAAAAAAAAATCGGTATAGTCATTTTAGTCACAATATTTTATGTATTTAGTCAGTTATTGTTTCTTTGTCACGTCTTTGTCATGAAAAAAAAAGTTGTTGACAAATTTGTAATTTGCTCTAAATCAGATAGTATTCATTTTTAAGTATTGACTAACGGTGTTTTTATCTTTCCGAATGATGGCATGAAGCTCTTTAAATAGGTTTTGCTGTATGTTTTCTCCCTTCAGCCCCTTCATTGATCGCTGTAACACCAGTTTTGATGCTGTGGCTAGGATCCGAGGAGAGACTTTCTTCTTCAAAGGTCTGAATACACCACAAACTGAATCGTTTGGCATGTCAAATTAGAAAAAAGACATTGATAAGTACTTTGTGAAGGTGAAAGCTGTCTACTACATTCTGTCGTCCTCCAGGTCTGACGATGTGGCGAGTCAATGGTGGGGGCTTGGTATCCGGTCACGGGGCTTCAGTCAGACGGCTGTGGAGGGGTCTACCTCCTGACCTCCCTCGGCTTCACGCTGTGCTGGAGAGACAGTCGGATCATGCCATCATTTTTATCAGTGGTATAATCCAATAATGTTAATACAGTATGAAAGTTACGCATGAATGAATAAATGAATCAGTTACTGAGCCAATTCACAGGAGATTGAATAAAGACTAGAAGATAATACATTTCACTGACTCATGAAACGGTGTTCACGTTGAAAGCTGTTTGCTACCCAGTTTTAGTTTCTCTGAAACCACCTGGAGCAATAGTATTGGCCTTCCACCCACAGCTAGACTTGTATTTTATGATTGTGGAGTGAATCATGTAGACCAGTGGTTCTCAACTGGTCTGGCTGCAGGACCCACCATCACCCCTTAATGACAAGGACCCACCATCACCCCTTAATGACAAGGACCCACCATCACCCATTAGGACAAGGACCCACCATCACCCCTTAATGACAAGGACCCACCATCACCCCTTAATGACAAGGACCCACCATCACCCCTTAAGGACAAGGACCCACCATCACCCCTCAATGACAAGGACCCACCATCACCCCTTAATGACAAGGACCCACCATCACCCCTTAATGACAAGGACCCACCATCACCCCTTATGACAAGGACCCACCATCACCCCTTAATGACAAGGACCCACCATCACCCCTTAATGACAAGGACCCACCATCACCCCTTAAGGACAAGGACCCACCATCACCCCTCAATGACAAGGACCCACCATCACCCCTTAATGACAAGGACCCACCATCACCCCTGAATGACAAGGACCCACCACCACCCCTTAATGACAAGGACCCACCATCACCCCTTAATGACAAGGACCCACCATCACCCCTTAAGGACAAGGACCCACCATCACCCCTCAATGACAAGGACCCACCATCACCCCTTAATGACAAGGACCCACCATCACCCCTGAATGACAAGGACCCACCACCACCCCTTAATGACAAGGACCCACCATCACCCCTTAATGACAAGGACCCACCATCACCCCTGAATGACAAGGACCCACCATCACCCCTTAATGACAAGGACCCACCATCACCCCTTAATGACAAGGACCCACCATCACCCCTTAAGGACAAGGACCCACCATCACCCCTCAATGACAAGGACCCACCATCACCCCTTAATGACAAGGACCCACCATCACCCCTGAATGACAAGGACCCACCACCACCCCTTAATGACAAGGACCCACCATCACCCCTCAATGACAAGGACCCACCATCACCCCTCAATGACAAGGACCCACCATCACCCCTGAATGACAAGGACCCACCACCACCCCTCAATGACAAGGACCCACCATCACCCCTTAATGAGAAGGACCCACCATCACCCCTTAATGACAAGGACCCACCATCACCCCTCAATGACAAGGACCCACCATCACCCCTCAATGACAAGGACCCACCATCACCCCTCAATGACAAGGACCCACCATCACCCCTCAATGACAAGGACCCACCATCACCCCTCAATGACAAGGACCCACCATCACCCCTTAATGACAAGCCGCGACCCAAATCGAGGAAAATGTTCAACTTGTCAAATGTATTTAATGTAAAGATGGTGCAGTTTGAACCTGAGCTGAACATGTCCTCTGCAGTCGTAGTGTAGGAGCTCTCTTGTGCAGAGAAATTGTTCCTGTAAGTCCCCGTCCCACATGATTCACGTAAATGAGTAAAACTGCTTTGTTTGTTATGTCTGTAGATTCGTCCACTTGTAATGCAGAATGACCACTTGCCTTAATTCGAGCTGTGGTCTGTTGTCTGATGTCATCCGACATGTCTTCAATTCAATACTTATAGTGTCATTTGACAGAGGTATAGTTTTCAGTTTATCCTCTGCTGATATTAGCATTACAAGGTATTAACACCATATATTGTTATGGAGTGTGAATAGATGGCACTCCGCTGCATAAAAAATTCCCTTCAAAAGAAAAGCACAGGATTTTTTTTTTTTCAGGCAAAGGCCCACTGACCCACTGAAAACGGGTCTGCGACCCACTTTTGGGTCGCGACCCACCAATTGAGAATCACTGATGTAAGCTGACCCACTAACCTCTTCAGGTCATGTCTTCCTGCAGGTTCCCAGTTCTGGCTGTTCAGGGATCTGTCCCTGCAGGAAGGCTACCCTCAGCCCCTGTCTGCCCTCAGGATGGGGGTGAGCTTAGCTGCAGCAGATGAGGATGATGAGGCTATAGCAGGGAGGTGGGGCCTGATCTGGGACCCAGAGCAGGGCCCCGTGTGGGGGGACATTGGAGACGCTGAGGAAAAGAAGCAAGAAGACAACTGGACTCAGTTGCTCAGAGAGGGTGTCAGTGGCATAACCACAGACAACGATGGTGAGGACAGAAATCATGTTTGTGGTGGTGTTTCATTTTTGATACATCTATCCTTATAAGGACCAGATGACCTGACAAGTTTGAGTTTCATGTCGTTGTTTAGCTATCTGGTTTCAACTTCACTGTTCTGGTTCACTCCTACCGCTCTCATGGCAACGTTTTCAGAGACAAAGCTGCAAAAAGCCACTGTTCACTACCTGCTCAGCAGCAAACAGCAGACAGACACAGTTAGAGACTAGCTGGTGAACACAGTGGAGCATTTTAAAGATTTAAAATTTTAAAGAGTCGTATATGTTTCTCAGAAGTTGGTGGAGAGCAAAAACAGAGCTAAAAGATAATTCATATATTTGACTTAGGTTGATCATTTGGACACAAACACGACTCCAAATGAATGCTAATGAGTCTGCTGTATGTGTAAAGTTCACCGTGTCAAAATAAGTTGAACATGACCAGAGGTTTTACATAAGAAGGGTGTTATCTTCAGTATAGGACCCATAATAAAGTTGTGCATTATCTTTATTATTATTCTCGAGTTTAATAATTGACAAATTAGAAAGCAACCACAGGATAGTATGTAGTTGGCCATTTACAGTTAATTGTTGTCTACACTGATTGCATTTTTAAAGAGACTTAATTTTTTGAACATAGCTATAACAATGGAAAGTGTGTATCAGAGCACATGTGAAAAATGTCTGATATAGTTCAGATCAAGTAAAGAAGATGAATCATGAGATGCAAAAAAGGGAGGAAGAGGGTGTAAAAGCAAGCAAGCACTTTGAATCTGTTGTCACTGTTACAGGATACAATTACATTTGTTATAGAGTGCTGCAAAACATGCAGGTTGTTGGTTCTGAAAACATCTCCCCCTCTTCTCCAGGCTCTGTCTATCTCTTCAAAGGAGGCTCCTACTGGAAGTTTGCGTTTCCAGGCTCCTCATTGCATGACGGATTCCCACGATCCTCTGCTGCGGACTGGCTGGACTGCCCTGACTCTTCCCCATCCACACCTGAGGTGGACGACCTCTCCTTGTCTCTGTCTCCGCCTGCAGGAAGACAGAAGCTCAGGGAGACATGGAGGGAGGAGAGAGAGAAGGAGGAAGAAGGAGGAAGGAGGGGGAGCCATGGAAAGGACAGACATGGATATAAACATAAAGACATACAGGACAAAGGTACACCCATCTGGACCACATGCACTTGCCAAAATGGAGCTCTTGGTGGCAGGCCAACATCTGTTATTGCTGCCTCCCTGCTGAGTACATGGACACTGTTGGCTATTTAAAGCTGCACAAGACAATACAAATCATCTGTCTTATCAGGAGGCGGGGCTGTATAGAAAATAGAAACTTACCTACATTCACCATGTGCATTCACTACACTGCCTACTGACCATTAACCCTCATTTCCGCTCTTTAGTCTTGTGGGTTCTGTACAAAGCTGGAGTCAGGATGTGGTTAGCCTAGCTAAGCATAAAGACTGGAGGCAGGGGGAAATAGTTTACCTGATAATTTGGTAAATGGACTTGTACTTTTATGGCGCCGGTCTAGTCGACCGACCACTCAAAGCGCTTTAACACTACATGTCATTCACCCATTCACACCCGTTCAAACACTGATGGCAGGCTACCATGGAAGGTGCCACCAACCATCAGGGCTAGTTAAGCTTTCAAACCAACATTCACACACCGATGGCACAGCCTTTCAGGAGGAATTTGGGGTAAGTGTCTTGCCCAAGGACACATTGAAATGGACTGGAGTAGTCGGGGATGGAACCGCCTATCTTCTGATTGATGACCAGGTCGGTGAGCAGATTTTAGTTTAGTCTCTGTACAACCCCGATAGTAAAACCTGGCAACCTCACTGTGATGACAAGAGTCCAGCTGTTGTTTGCCAAGGAATACAGTAGCTCCAGCACATGATTCACTCTAAAACCACCAATAATTGTGACATCATTATTATATTTCTCTTTGTTTTTGGGTTAAGCAAACAAGATGTCAACTAAAGACCTCTTGTGATGGGATCACACCAGCCCGGACGCCAAATCGGACCAGGGGCGTAAAGTTGTGGTGCCATTGGCCCCTTCCCCACTTCCTACCTCCCTACTTAAGGTATCCTTGCTTGGACCACAGCCATCTTCAAACCTGGCCTTCATTTTGATTTCAACTACATACCTGTAAAGTTTTATGACACCAATTTGGGCCAGGGTCGTAAAGTGGCAAGGCCAATGGCCCCTTCACCCCCCTTGCTCGGACCACAACCATCTTCAGACTTGGCCTTCATTTTGATCCCAGCTACACACCTGTAAAGTTTCGTGACTGCATCTTACACAGCTATTGTGTTGACCAAATCTGTTCGCATACACACAGAAATATAAACACCTAGCAAAGCAGTCAAAACCACTTCTGTGGTTTTGCCATAATCAGAATCAGAAACCGTTTATTGCCAATGTATGTTGCACATACAAGGACTTTGGTGGGCGGTACATAACATTAAACAATAACATTAAACAATCAACACAGTGCAAGAAATAGAAACATATTAAAATTTACAATAGAATATAAAATAAAGTGCACAACAAACAGATAACAGTACTATAAACAAGTATGATGAAGTGTAATGTTAAAAGTGTCAAGTGTGTTTAAATAAAGAAACAGAGAAGGGATGAGCAGGGAAGTGACTGGTAGGAAATCGTCCTGGGGATGACAGAGTCAGCAGGGGGGTCCCGGGCTTTGTTGATGAGCCCGACTGCCGACGGGAAGAAACTGTTCATGTGTCGTGAGGTCTTGGTCCTGATGGACTGCAGCCTCCTGACAGATGGAAGGGGCAGTTTGTGTCCAGGGTGAGAGGGGTCGGCTACAATCCTTCTTGCTCGCTTCAGGGTCCTTTAAGCGAACAAGTCCTGGAGGGACGGCAGATTGCAGCCAATCACCCTCTCAGCAGAGCGAATGATGCGCTGCAGTCTGCCCTTGTCCTTGGCAATGGCTGCAGCGTACCAGACCATGATGGAGGAGCAGAGGATGGACTCAATGATGGCTGTGTAGAAGTGCACCATCATTGTCTTTGGCAGGTTGAATTTCTTCAGCTGCCTCAGGAAGTACATCCTCTGCTGAGCCTTCTTTGTGATGGAGCTGATGTTCAGCTCCCACTTGAGGTCCTGGGTTATGATGGAGCCATAACGTTCTTCCTGAAATCCACAACCATCTCCACTGTCTTTAGAGCATTGAGCTCTAAGTTGTTCAGACCGCACCAGGTCACCAGATGGTCAATCTCCCACCTGTAAGCGGACTCATCACCACTAGAGATGAGTCCAATGAGAGTGGTGTCATCCGCAAACTTCAGGAGCTTGACGGACTGGTGACTGGAGGTGCAGCTGTTCGTGTACAGGGAGAAGAGCAGAGGGGAAAGAACACAGCCTTGGGGGGAACCGGTGCTGATGGTCCGGTAAAACGTAATTAACACAATAACAACAAAGTCATAAGAACCAGTCACATATATTCATATGACAACAAAGCATGACACATCAATCCAGCAAACCTGCAGCGGATCCACGCATTCCACCACAGAAGAGCACGAGCCATTCAAATATTATACATAAAAACGACACGATAGACAAATGAACAGTAGTAACTTTACTGCAGATGTAAAAAAATAAACACTTATATCTATATAATTAACACAATGACAACAACAAACTCACAAGAACCAGTCACATATATTCATATGACAACAAAGCAACAAATCAGACCAGCAGCGGAACACACATTCTGCTACACACTCGAGGGCCATTCAGATATTAGATGTAAAAAAACAAACGCAGTTGACTTACCAAATGCTGTTCACTTAAAGACAAACTCCATCCTCCTTTCTTTGTTGACAAAGAGTTTAATCCCACGGTTAAATCCCAACTCATGAATCCATTTCTCCTCCTTCAGCCATTGAGTGTTAAAAAAGAAAGCTAGGTAAAAAAAAAAAAAACTACACCAAGCAAAATGCTAAAAATTTCATAATTTCTTCCATATCTTTCAATTTGAACTCTTACTACTCCGACTAAGCCTCTGCTTAAGTTTCGTTTTCCAATAGTCACATGCTCGCCCACTGACCAATCACAGCACACGCTGCACCTCACTGCAGAGCTGCACCTGAAAACTGAGCTGCACGTAATGCTGACGTAGTTGTAGGCCAGCTAGCAGGCTCTGACATGTCAAAGAATACGCCCAACATGTCAAACTAAAGATCTGATTGGTTGACAACCACTATGACAATCAACAATATCGTCCCCATTCACTTAAACTGCACATGGATTCACTTGTGAGTCTGCAGGCCTCGGGCCTCTCTTCTTACCTAGAGACACAGAGGTGAAATCTGATTGGATAAAAGCTCTACTTAAAACAAGCTGCACTGGAAGCAGAGCAACTGAGGAAGACAGTAGCTGTGCAATGAGAAAATAAGATAATGGGAAAAATATTTTTATAAATTATAATACATGTAGTGTATTTAAGAAAAATTATAAAATTATAAAATAGCTATAACTTTGTGATTCTATTTAGGCCAGCAGAGAAGGCCTTGCTGGCCCTGACGGCCCACCACTGATGCGCAGGTACTTTGACTAAGACTGCTTCTACAACTTTGAAAGTAGCACCGGTCCAGAGACTTGTGGAGCGAAGTGAACGAGCTGAAGGAATAAACGTGAGGCTTCATACTAACTACATACTTTGTAAGTACTTAAACTATTGGATTCCAATAATGCAAACCAAAATTAGAATAATTTTATGCTGCTCACAATACGGGTTAGGCTGCTAGCTTGTAGCGTTAGCATGTTGACTTGTAGCGTACTGCAGCATGGACCAACAGTAAACATAAACGTGAGTTAATGTTGGCGACTGTCTTAATGGGCTGTCGCTGTAGCCCAACGTTATAGAATTGTGTTTTTAGACCATTTCACATCCAAAATATAGAAAGCGAGTGGGGCTACATAGAGTTGGTATTTTCGGAAGTGAGTAAAACAAAGTGATGTACAACCAAGAAAAGCGTTAAAACATTGCTGTTTGGCATACAACAACATACAAACAATATAAAGTATTGTACTGTGTAATTTCCCAGTGAGCATCTTTTCCTTAAAAAAACAAACCAAAAAAAAAATAGACGTTCACAACTGGTCCAAAAGGGAATATTTCTTTCTAATACTTGTTTTATTTACAGATGTCCACCTAAAAATGGCAGACCACCTGAAACCCGCTCCTAGGTGGCTTTGAAAATGACATTTAAGGAAGGAAAGGTAGATTTTGTTCAACAATCGAGTAGTTTCAGTTTCATCAGTTGTATTTAAAGAACATTGTTCATGTTATATTTATATTGTTGCTTCATATATACAAATTAATTGTTGCCTGTGTCACATAGTCTTCTTTGTCCTGTAAGTGGAAACTGTTGATGTCTTGATATGACTACATATTTAATTGCTACATATTTTACTGTGAGCAGTTGAAGTTTAAAAGATGTTTAAAATACGGTCATGGTTAAAAGACGTTCAAAAGTGAAAGTTTTTTCACTTACTATTTGAAGACGTTGATCAAACGTTCATGTTTAGACCATTAATTTTGCCTTTCAACAGAGAAATTTGGATGTGGTTTCTTAGATTGACGCTTAAATGAAGAATGAACAAATTCACTATTGCAAATCCCGGTGAAATATGGTCACTTTCACTTTTTAAATAATTTTGAACGTCTTTTCACCAGTGGCCATATTAGTTTTCAACGGTAAAATGCTCACTGGGATAATCTGGTGTCTTTATTACCCAACTTGCTACCAAACCGCCTGTGTGAGAGAAGGTTTTACACTAGACTTCGTTTTTATATATGGCCCCGCTGCTTCAACAGAATTTGTTTGGTTTATTTGTAAGTGATTCATATTAACATTTCTCTTCAAGGCTGTGTGCGCATTGCCCAGGGAGTAGTTGTTGAGGTGTCCTGGCTGTTAATATTCCAGAATTTGGGCCATAAAGAACAACTACCAGACATGTTTCAAATAGCCATGTAGTAGCCTACATTTGACATAACTTGAAAATAAGTTAAATGAAGAAGCGGTCTAAAAAATAAAACTGACATGGTCGGTCCGAATTCGACGTTCCTCACATTCAAAATAGTGTTGTCTGGCTAGTGCTGTAGGGTTGTAGCCTACTGAATAGTTTGAAGCTTCATTCACACGTTGACGTTCAATTTGTTATTACTTATTAATAACTCCCATTAAAATGTGTGCAGTAGTCCACCTTCTCTTCTTCTGTCCTCTCTGTCTCTCTCTCAAGCATGTACACACACTGTGACAACACACCCATCTACTCAACCATTATTTCCCAACTCGTGCCAAACTTCCCTTATCTGACATTCACATTCATTCAGCAGACAGCAGACAGCAGAGCAGCATGCATAAAAGCGGTAAAACAGTATGGTCGTTTAATAACCCCTATTCAAATGTTCATTTCATCCGCCACTGACAGCCATCCTCCGATCGTATTCAACTACATCCTCCCGATCGCTCCATGTACACACACTATGTCAGCTGTTTACGGAAGCCTGTCATTAAACCCAGCAGTAAAACCAGGACTATATGCAGTGACTGACTGAATTTAATAACTCTGTGAATGACTTTCTCTTTTCTTCGTTTTTTTTATCCGTTTGGTGTTTTTTGAACAACCAAGAACAAGTTGAACTGAACTTGATTGCTCATTTCTTTGAGCAAAGGAATTTACCTGTAAACAAAAGTGTGAAAAAGAAAACCCGTAGTGGAATTAGATTATAGTTTATGGATTGTGGGATTTGTGTTCTTCTTGTGGGTCATATGGTCATTCAATGTGTACGTCTGAATTTTTTTGCATTCCTTCGTGAGGTTTGACTCAAATATCTAAAAAAAGAAACTATAACTGCCACAAAACGTGACTGACCAATCTTAAATGCCAGGAGAGAGACCTGGCTGGCACCTCTAATGGAAATGAAAACACAAAAGGTCATACTCTCACAACACACACATGGTCACCATGGTGCTCCTTGTCTCTCTAATTGCCTCAGTCTTCAGTCCAAAGGTCAACATTGATTGAAAAGATAGATGTAAACATTTCCAAAATTCTAAATTCAATCCATTTGTTGGCAATGAGCCTTTCAAAAACAACATTTGGACTGGGGTCAAATATCGTCAATTAATATGTGGAGAGACAGACATTCAAAGCGTCATTTGAAAACCTTCATAGAAGCTTCGAATGTAAAAGAGAAAAGAAAAAAAAAGACAGCCCTTGGTCCACTTTGTTTGTTTACCATTTACATAGCCAGCGCTGTGTATGAACACCAGCACACATACAGAATGGACAGCTAGCAACAAAAATGTAATATTTGTAATATTTGTCACAGACCAAATAATACAATAAGATATCATTGCTGGCAGGCAAACCACTGCAAAGCTACCTCGTGATTGAGCGGTCGCTACCATGTCTGGTAGTTGTCTGTGTTTGAGTCAGTGCTCTTTTCTGCCATCTCCTTATCAGTTATTAATAGCTCACACGCCTCAGCTCTGCATGCATACCTGCCTGGCTGGTGTTGAATTCAGGATATAGGCATCCGATAATATCATAGAGCAATACTAGGCTACAAATAAGACACTTCTTAACATTATGTGTAAATATATAAAACACACTACCATAACCCTATAATGTTTCAGTTGGAATACAATTGGAGTATTATAGACCTGCTATACAAGATACAAAGCCTTACAATAACATACACAACTGACACAGTATAACATAAATAATTAGGAATAAGTAGCAAGAAATGAATTGTAAGATCCTGGTTGCCTTAAAATGTCTTATGCAGCATTCGGTTGTACTTTTGATTCCAAAAAACCAAGATGGCGACGGCCGAATCACAAAACCTTTGTTGGGACTTCACCATGTGGCTGAAACAAAGGATGAGGCCTGTGTGGAAAAAGAGCCTGATGTGGTTCTAACCAAACACTGGAACTGCAGGGAGTCCCTGTGACACGGCCCTGACGTCAGCAAAACTATATAAATCACTGTTTACCTTCACTCTGTGCCATCGGACTCGGCTTGGATGGCAGGAGGTGTAGAAAGAAAAACTCCGAGGTCTTAACTTCGCTGGTCGAACAATAGTTTTTGGATTCTAAAGGAGAAAACGGATAACTTGCCCTGTGCTCGGCCACTTTAACCTGCAGAAGGAAGATCATGGAACTCACGGATTCTTCATGTTAACATTCGCTGTTCAGACGAGAATCGGCTCGCTGTTTAATTAACCCGCAGATACAGATTGAATATGGTCCCAGGTTCTAGGCTTAAAATTCAGCCTACAAATCGGATGAGCAAATCCCCGCTGTCAGGGTTCATTTGCGGCTTGATTCACCAACGGAGCGCAATCACGGTCACCGATCCTAGGATTGGAGAAACTATACCTACAAGTTCGAAGAACACACCAATTACCACTGAGCGATCTCAAGTAGAGGCTTTGTCTAAGTAAAGATGGGTCATAGTGTGTTTGTAACCTTGTTTGATTTGTTTAAGTTTAACTGTACTATTTACGTTGTTACTGTGTATTTTATGGGTCGCTGAGTCCCGTTCAGTGTTGTGTAACATAACTGTTGTGCTTGTTGCTGCTGTAATAGTGTGGTTCCACGCTGCTGAGCTTTGTTGTGTTTAAATCTGCCACCGCGAGTAAAGTCGGTAAACTGTACTTATTATTTAAAGGTCCAGTTCACCAGTCGGGTGTCAGTGTGATACAATTACAGCTGTTGTATGGAGCCAAATCCAGGTCAATAGTTTTGATCATTTGAAAAAAAAATGTGAACCTGAAAGTTCAAGTTGTGGCCTTGAACATTGAAAAATACAGCAATGTTATTCAAAATAAAAAGAAGTGAATGAAACGGTTTTTTGGGTTGAATGTCATTTTGATTCAGTTCTGGAACGATTTGAAACCGAAAAAAATAAGATTGAATCTGAAAATATAAAATCTGAAACTGAAAAATATAAGAACTCAAATATCAAAATATATATGAAAGTGAAAAATGAAAAAAAAAAATGTTTTCAAAAAAATTCCAGAACTGAATCAAAATTATATTCAACCCCAAAAAACTTTTCATTCACTTCTTTTTATTTTGAATACATTGCTGTATTTTTCAATGTTCAAGACCACAACTTGAACTTTCAGGTTTCAGGAATTGAATTACTGAAATAAATTAACTTTTCGATGATATTCTAATTCATTGAGATGCACCTATATATACAGTATATATATATATATATATATATATATATATATATATACTGTTCTTCAGTATCCTAAAAAGTATTGTTAAGTGATTACTTACGTGAGGTACAACCTCCAGCGCTTGCAGGAAGATGGCCCGGAACCGGCTCTTCATCATCCCAAAAGCACGCTCTATAATGGAGCGTGCCCTGGAATGATGGCCGTTGAAGCGCTGGGCTCCCACACCTTGCAACGGCCTCTTGTATGGATTGATGAGGGAGTGGGTGTTGGAGGCACAGGTACCCTCCGTCTGCGAAGATGAAGTGCCCTGGAGGAGGGTAGACTGAACGCCGGTACAGCGAGCTGTGGCGCAGCACCCTAGATTCGTGGACTGACCCAGGCCAGCCCAAGTAAATATCAATGAAGCGGCCCTGATGGTCACAAACAGCCTGCAGCAGAATGGAAGAGACAGTGACCATCAGGGCCGCTTGGTGGCTTGATTCTGACATGGCAGCCGTCGATGGCTCCAGCAGCTTTCCTAAAAGCTCGGTGTCTTGCTAGCTCCTCAGTGACTCTGTGGACGATGCGGTGGACAGTGGATCGAGGCATTCCAAACACACTGGAGACCCCCCTGTAGGAGGCCCCACACGCCAGCCAGAACAGAAACACCAGGGTCTCAATTATGGCACCCCAATCCATGCCTCCGATCTTGGTGGAGAAGGCCCAGCAGCTGTGCCAGGGCCTCCCTGCTCAGCCGAAGGTCTTGTGTCCTAGTCATTCAAATATCTGTCCAGGACAGGCACACTTAATCCTGCAAGACAGGGGTCTGGGCTGGTTTAGGGAAAGGAGGAAAAGAAAAACTGTTAAATAAAGAACAATATTAAATGTGGGCAGCTTAGGTAGAAAAGGCTGATATTTACCTATTCTATCTGTCCGTCCATCCGTCCAACCTGTTTTGTGAAGCATGTCTTCCAAAAGGAAGATCCCAGAGTGGTGCTCCGTTGTTATTATTATATGTTAATAATCCTATTCATATTTATAAAATTGTATTAGTTTTCAGGTGCCATCAGGATTTCCCACTGTCCTATCTTCCAGCCCAGAATCATGGCAGGTTGTGTAATAGGCATGTATTGCAATCTATTGGTTTGGTGTACAGGGACACAAATTGTCTGTTTTTTGTGTGTCGCTCAGCCAAAAATGATGCCAATGGAAAGTCGATTTGGATCCTTATTTGTGGTGGACACACAAATGAAATGCATCCATGTGACTAAGCAACAGTTTGAGCAAAGAACCTACTTTATAAAATCCAAAAAAGATTATTGGTGGGTGGGAGGAGAAGTGCATTGGTCCAACAAACAGGACTTTCAACTGGAAGACTAGTGCTCGACACGCGTTGTGATTTCTGTTGCCTCAACCTAACTTTACATAGTTATTTTAAGGCCAACCGGGATGTTTTTCCTTAACCTAACTATCTGGTTTTGTGGCCTTTTTTATCCTTATTGTCCCAAAAACATTTTGTGTCCCTGTATATGAAACCATTTCACCAACTGCCGTGACACTGTGTTGTATCATCTAGTGTCAGCACATGTAAATCCGTAAAGGCAGCCATTTTATCACACTTTCCGGGTCCAAGACAAAGACTTGGACTACTTTTTATTCATATACGTCAAAGTGTGTGCTATGAGTATGGTATCATGTTGGTATCAGAGCCTGGGGTTGAAAGATGAAGACAGCTTATCATTTATATTTAGAATTGTGAAAACTAAAATGTATTCTAACAATATTCCCTACAATAAACATCTTTTTTGCTTAATGACCTATCTCAATGCTGTGACGACACTGGAACTCCCCCAGCTGCATTACTTCATCGTTGAGAAGGGGAATCCTCAGATTCCACATCATCTACGTGATTTACAGCAAGCGCAGCAGAGAGGCAGCTGTGGTTGCCCCATTACACTCATAGAAAGACCTTTAGTGAGATAAGCTGCATTCCTTCACGCTCATTTCAACTTCAGTAGTTTCAGATAACATTAAAGAAAAAAATGTGTCTCCAATGCAACACTAAAACACCTAAGAAGTCCAGTCACTCTTTGTAAGAAAGAGACATTCTCATAAAGAGAAAGAATTGATTGAACTGTGGATTTTTGGAGGAACACCATGAATGTTCCCTTTCATAAACTGTCCGGGGGGAAAGTGTGAGCTGTTGTCTCAGACCTACAGTATTTGTCATGGCAGAGAGATAAGACAAGCCAGTTGCTTCTCTCAATATGATGGCTATCTCATTCATCATATTGTTGCTGGCCACATGAATCCCTTTTAACTTTTAGATTAGTCAGCCTTTCAGTTGAAAAATAAAGAAATTTTTACAATTTTCAGATTGACTGTTTTAAAGTTTTAAATTGATTACAGGTCAAAAAATAGCCACTTAGTTATCATGCAACCAGGGAGGCTATAAACATGTACAAATCATTAGTCTTAACACTTCCATTTCTTTTAAAAATGTAATTGAAAAGAAGTCTACATTTTAAAGGACCACTTGAACTGTTCACTAGTACTACATTACAAACGTTGTACTAAGGAAGCTAAACTTGAAAATGAATATACTTTGAATTGCAAATGTTTCATGGGAGCAACCCACATGCTCAGCTCTGCTGCTCATCCCACAAATGCATGTTCCTTACAAATGTGGCCCCGTTTAAAAGGGAAATAAACAGGCTTTCCAACGGTATAAGATTTATTGCCAAGAAGTATTGTTACAACAGAGAAATAATCTACCAAACACAAATGTCCTTACTTTGTGTGCTATGTTTACTTAGCCTGATACAGATCAATAGATCCATGGATAGCTTTCCCAAGAGCCCAAATGAACCGGACTATCTGTCGACTGTTGACTAATAATATCTGCAGACCTGCCACAAACAGACAGAGAGCTTTGCGGGTTAAAGTCAAGGACCCTCAAAAGACCAGCTGAGGCAGAGAGAACAATCGCAGGCTGCTGAAACCTTCTGCGGCAGAGCACGTCGAACCGCACATTGACACGGTTTGGAAAAGGGACATATACTCATCTTCAACAGGTCTCAGCCCTCGTTGGCTATACACAGACTTTGGTCAATTTCATCTTCTCAGATCTGACATGCTTCACGTGGAAGTCTATGGACTGGATCAGTCGCTTGCGCAAGAGTCCTTCAGTACAAGTTGGTGAGTAGGTACTTTTCACTTTCCCCATCCACATTTTCCAAGAAGTCCAAGGATGAACTGATATACCTAATGGGTTTGGCTCTATTTATAGCTGGAGACAGTAGATGACGTGAAGCCCATTCTCTCAAAGCCCTTCATGGACTGAAGGCCAGCATAGAGAAGTCTGTCTCCGACAGCTCGGCTGGGATGGTCATTCAAACCAGATGAACACATTCAACCAGACAGTGTGGATGGGAGCATCTTCGCTGGCCTGGGGACATCTCCTGACATTAACAAGAGGCTCGTTTTTAATTCACAATATTGTTGGTAACTGCGATCTTCAAGAGGGAAATGTATATTTGTTTGCTTTTCATCTGACTTACTTTTAACACTTGTCAAAGTGAAAGGCTTATGAGGGATCTTCACCAGGATTGCCGAAGCTTGTGAATCTTTTGGCACGACTAACCTGAAAAAGTGAAGTGAAAGGAGACTGCCTTCGAACTGCAAATCAAGCGAGGAATCAACATTACTATTCTTGCTTCATAGCTTAATTTTCTTGTTATAGACTACACATTTGACAGCCCCAAGCCATGTGACAGAATTGTGAAAGTAGCTAATCTCAGGATTAGTCATTCAGTCAACTGAAGACTCCCAAGAAGGCCCTGATTATGGGTCTTTGCACAAGCAAGTCCACCGTTACCCTGGATCCCAGCGCTCCCACCCTAAGTGCAGACCGAGCCAGCCGTGCAGCAGGGGAGGGAGTCGGCCCTGAACGGACCCCCATTTTGGAGGATGGCATCCTGATGGTTCAGCCTGTCAAAAGCAAAGCTGAGGGAGGAGCAGGTGGGACAAAGAGTGGCGGGGCAGTCAACCAATCAGCCACGGGCTACCTTGAGCTGGGGGGAAAGGGAGGTGGAGAGGGGGAGGCGCAGTTATCCCAGGCTGAGGAGGAAGATGAGGATGAGGAGGGTGATGAGGTGGAGGAGCTGATCAACTTCTCAGACAGCGAGGGGAGTCTGAGGAGTGAGTTCCTGGAGTAGAGATGAAGAAGATGGGCGGGAGAGGAGAGAAAGGAAGGGAAATAATGAAAGAGGATGTTTTGATTTCATGTTGATCTTGTAATTGCTGAATGATTTTTAAATGCATTTTATTTTCACTCTTTGGAACCTAGGGTGGCTTACTTCTGTCATGTTTCATATTATAATGTATTATATAGTCACTGCTTAACAACAGTTCTGTCCGTCAAATAATGTTTTTAATTTCTTAAACTGTAATCTTTGTAAAATATGAATTAAATCCACATCATGTCTGGAGTCAAGATTATTGATATCAGATTCATACCTGTGTTTCCAGAGCTGTAACAGTGCTGAAGTAGATAGGCCCCTACACAGACTTATATCTTGCTTTAAATGTTAGAAGTATAAATGTAGAAAGAAAGTTGAGACAATAAACGTTTAGAAGTAGTCTCTACCTTATTAATCTCCAGCTAAATCGTCTATGTTTTTAGCTTGGAGAATTATAAGCCATGTTGGGACAACTTGTTGGAAAATGTAATTAGTTACTAATCATTTACATTAGTTTTGTAATTACTCACAGCAGACGTTAGAAGTTACAAACTTGTTACATTACTTAATATTCCTCAGCACAGCTTCTTCAAGCATGAATAACATCAACTCCAAAGCCTCAATTTTGATATACTACTATAAGGTTTGGCCTAATATTTTGGAGGAAACAAATTATGTTCACTGGCTACTTTTGTAGGAATTCACTGAACAGAGCTAGCTTAGCCACGGTGACTTCCAAACCCTGTTGCTTCCTGAATGTAGGCTAACTCGTGGCTGCATGGGCATGATTTAAAACTAATTTCCTCTTTGATTAACTCTCCACTACAACCCAAATAATAAAATAAAAACAGGGCTATGAGGTAAAGATATGAATAACCCTGTTACACTTCAAAGATGCGACTCTTTGATTAGGCTCTTTGGTGAACATGAGGCATGCTGAGGCTGTATGATGATGAGTTCATTTTTAAAAGACAAAAACTGAGGTAGCAACACAAAACTATTCCTTTACTCCCCCTAAAGGGTATCAGCTTTAGCTATCCATAGCTATCGATCACAGCAAGTAAATAAGAACAGGGGTAAGGTCCTCTTCGTGTGACCAGTGTGTTCCCTAAAAGCACACAGACTAAACTATATCCACTGTTCCTGACGGGACAGCTGCACAAGTATCATTCAAATTAGAAGCATTGCAATTGAAGTAGCTCAATGCTAGTTCAAAATATACTTTTATTGATTCACTATTTGAACTTTGTTATAAGTAGCTAATAGAATATATTATATACTGAATGCAATTTTGCCCATCAGTATCCTGTGATCTTTACATCTCAGTAATGCTTTTTTCTTTCATGTCTGGACAAGAATGTCATGCTAGTGTGCATCCCCAAATGTCAGGGCAGAGATCACATTGTCCCTTATTACTCACTCACATTCTCTTGTATTTATTTAGTAATATGATTTTCACGTTTGGTTAACCTCACTGAGCTGATACATGTATGCCAGTTACTGATAGGCCTCATTGAAAAAGTGATACAATTCTTCATCATGATGAATCATTACGATGACCCCCTCCCCACCATCAGGTCAAATATTACTGTAATCAACATTTTAGACAACAATAAGGTATCTTAAAAAAAAGATCTCTTCTTCTGTCACCAACATCGGGACAAAGTCTCCACTCGCATGCAAGAAATGTCTTTGTCAGATTCTGCTGTAACATTTATTGAGCATTTTCAGGAGAAATCATTCTGACCTTTTTAAAGGCAAGGCAAGGCAAGGCAAGTTTATTTGTATAGCACATTTCAACAACAAGGTAATTCAAAGTGCTTCACATAAAACCATTAAAAGCATCAAAACATAAGGCATAAGAAAAGGAGATTTAAAAACAATTAAGAACATTCATTGAACATTAAAAAGCAGTGTAAGAAAAAAAATACAGTAATAAAATGCAGAAATGCAGGAGATTGATTAATATCCTTGAATCTGGTTCAATTAAAGGCAGCAAACAGAAAAGTCTTCAGTCTTGATTTAAAGGAGCTGAGGGTCTCAGCAGACCTGCAGCGTTCTGGGACTTTGTTCCAGATATTTGGGGCAGAAAAACTGAACGCTGCTTCTCCATGTTTAGTTCTGACTCTGGGAACAGAAAGTAGACCGGTCCCAGACGACCTAAGAGTAGGGATGGTTCATAAGGTAGCAGCAGATCACAGATGTATTTTGGCCCTAAACCATTCAGTGCTTTATAAACCAACAGCAGGATTTTAAAGTCAATTCTTTGTTGGACAGGAAGCCAGTGTAAAGACCTCAGAACTGGAGTGATGTGATCCACTTTCTTTGTCTTAGTGAGGACTCGAGCTGCAGCGTTCTGAATCAGCTGCAGCTTTCTGATTGACTTGTTACAGAGACCTGTAAACACACCGTTACAGTAGTCCAGTCTACTGAAGATAAATGAATGGACAAGTTTTTCCAAATCCTGTTGAGACATAAGTCCTCTAACCCTTGATATATTCTTCAGGTGATAGGAGGCTGATTTTGTAATTGTCTTGATATGGCTGTTCAGGTTGAGGTCTGAATCCATAACTACACCTAGATTTATGGCTTGGTTTGAGGTTTTTAACATCAGTGATTGAAGCTGAGCGCTGACTTTCAATCGTTCGTCCTTGGTACCAAAAACAATTACTTCTGTTTTTTCTTTGTTTAATTGAAGAAAGTTCTGGCACATCCAGTTGTTGATTTGTTCAATGCATTTACCAGCCCTTGTATGGGATTATAGTCCCCTGGTGATATAGTTATGTAGATTTGTGTGTCGTCTGCATAATTATGATAACACACTTTGTTGTTTTCCATAATCTGCGCTAGTGGAAGCATGTAGATGTTGAACAGAAGAGGCCCCAGTATTGAACCTTGGGGAACACCACATGTCATTTTAGTCAGTTCTGATGTGTAATTAGCTACAGACACAAAGTATTCTCGGTCCTTCAAGTAGGATTCAAACCAGTTGAGTGCTGTGCCAGAGAGTCCCACCCAGAGTTTTAGTCTTTCTAGTAGTATGTCATGGTCGACCGTGTCGAATGCAGCACTGAGATCCAGTAATACTAAGACTGAAGTTCTGCCATTGTCTGTGTTTAAGTGGATGTCGTTGAAAACCTTAACAAGAGCAGTTTCAGTACTGTGGTGCTGTCGAAAGCCTGACTGGAAGACATCAAAACACTTATTTACGGCCAAGTTGTTCAGCTGTTGAAAAACCGCTTTTTCAATTATTTTACTTAAAAATGGGAGGTTTGATATTGGCCTATACTTTTTCATTGTTGCGGAGTCTAAATTAGCCTTCTTTAGGAGTGGTTTAATAACTGCAGGTTTTAGGGCTTGTGGGAAGACACCTGAGAGAAGAGATGTGTTTACAATGTGTAAAAGATCAGTGGTCATGCAGCTTGAAATATCTTTGAAAAAGTGTGTTGGTAGAATATCCAAGCAGCAGGAGGATGACTTCAGATGTTGTATAATGTCTTCCAAGCTTCTATGGTCGATTGAATGAAATTGTGTCATCATATTTGAATGGATGTTATTCAGAGTTGGGGACAACACTTAAAGTCGACACATCCCTCAGGACATACAGCCCCGGTACTGTAAGGATCTGAAACCACAACCATCACCATGTTGTTCTCTCAATTGACAATCAGCATTCACTATCATGCAAGAGAAAGCCGTGTGTCATGATTTATGAGGTGACTGCATCAAAAATAGACTCACATGCATTTTAACACAAGACAGTGTTTACTGAATAACAAATGCTTAGTACGTAAATTAGGAGGTAATTGTAGTAATTGTATTATTATTATTATTATGGTCCGTAGTCGGAGCGGAGGACCTATTGTTCTTTTAATGTTTATTATTATTAGGGCCCGAGCACCGACAACGTCGGGCCGCGAAGGCCGTATTGAAATTCAAACACACATAGTACATCTGGCACATATTTGGAAGACTTGCCGTACTCTGATCTGATAATCTGATATAGGTTGCATATTTCCCAGATAGCAAACTGACTCCGCTCCGGATCCGCCCTGGAGGTATCATAGGCTCCGGAACAGATCCGCAAAACGGGTCCGGATCGGAGTCTACTTGCACAGCGGGACGGATCTGGAACGGATACGCGTCAAAGATCCAGACCAGATCCGGCACAGATCCGGCCCGTATCCGCTCATGACGCAGCTTGTCCGCCCATATCCGATATGGACCCGTTCATAAAGCGGATCCCTTACTCAAAACTAACTACAGAAATATCTCAAATCAAGCTGACCAACATCTAGATTGCTCTATAAAAGTGTGAATACTCTAATAATAAAATGTTGAACAGTTATGCTGGAGAACATGAATGCATAGTTTGTGTAAAATCCCTTGTGCATTTATATCCAACAGTGGACTAGTAACAATAAAACCCTCTATTAAAAACAATAAACCAGTCCTTTCAGCAGCTCCCTGGGTTCTAATCCCAACTCTCTGTCCTGACTATCTAATAAAAGGCAAAAAGCCCAAAAATAATCTTAAAAAAAGGTCATTACAGCCTATATATTGAATAGGTATTAATGGAAAAAAGAACTTTAACCATGAATAGTATCAAAAACAGTTTTTTTTATTAAATGAAATCCATTTAGAAGGATTTTAGAACAACACATGTATAACACATGTATAACACATACATGTTTAGGCTTGTTCAGTAGGGATGCTGACAGTGACACGCCTCCTGGAACTTCCCCTGTCTGCTGCCAGGTTGAACCACCTCATTGCTGTTTCTCATCATCTGTGGCGGCACGTGAGACATGATTCTTTCTGACGGCATCTGTAATCACACAAGCAGATCAGACAACATCTCATGAACCCTCAGTGCAACATATAGCCGACATGCAGTCTGAAAGCTAGTGGCTGTCTGACATGTAAAGGTTTGCTATGCTATATTCAGAGCTAATATATCATAACTATTATGTAAAGATATAGTCGAGTAATATCTACCTGAGCAGAGAATGAAGTTGAAGTTGTGAAGAGAATTTGTAAGTTTGAACACGACCTAAGACCTCTGGGTGACTTCAAACTGTTTTTATTAAATATTAGTTACTTACGCAGGAGCAAAGTCTTTGACTCCATCTGGCTGAAGGACTTTTTCCGATTAATCCCTTTCCAGTTAATTATCTTCCCAACATCATCACTGAACATGCGGGCAAGATGTTCCATGTAACCCGTTTTGTGTCATGTCCTCCAGTTCCAGTTTGAATGTTCTCCAGTAAGCTCATAATATGAACTCCAGCAGCTGTTAACCTTCTTACCCCTAGCGCCCCATATATGGGGCGTTTCCAGTACTTTCCTTAGACCATCGAACATATACTAATTATGAAACCGAAATATAATGATGTTGCATACCACGTAAAACTTCAGAACCTGAGTTAAAATAAGATTTAATCAATTTGTACATACTCCAAACACAACTCACTCAAAGCCTATTATAATTACTACAGTACCACATTCATATTTCGCCAGGATGTGTGCACACCCTGCACATATCCGGACCAAGCAATCGAAGCTTGATGCTAACAAAGAAACTGAGATGGCAGAAAGCACGGCAACTACACACAGATGACGGACATATCCGTAACATCTCTCTCCGTCATACTATCGCTGATATATGAGCAAATAGAATATATAAAAGACAGCAGACGAAAACCACCATTACGCACGCGACTACTTTACGCACAGCACCTGCACACCACAGCTTGTTGTTGTATCATCGCGAGTTTTTTCACCGTTCATTTTGTTCATAACGGTTGTATTTGGATGTATTGAACACCATTAGTGATAAACAAGTGAAATATGTAGTTTGGTACATGAGAAAAGTCAAATGGCACACATGGTGCCAAGATGTGCCAAAATGCACATTTTGGAAATCTCGCCTGAACTCTCTGTACTAAAACCTCTCTCATTTTGTTGGGCTTTACTTTATCAAAGTCAAACTTTTGCAGAAAGACTGATCACATATTGTGCTATGATTTGAGAGATGTTTTAGGCTTGGACCTGCATTCTTTCAAATAAATAATATCAATAAAAGTGCTTTTTTTTTCAGGCGAACCTGAACATTTTAAATTGAGCTGTGTGCCATCTTCATTTACTATAAACCAGTAACATATACACTGATATTTACACATCTGAGCAAAATCTCACAAGTGTTAGTGTTATTTATACCATCAAAATTATCCAAAAAGACCTTACAGTTAGAGATCTGTACTCTCTTTAGTATGGGTATGCTATTTTCGAGCAGAGGCCTACAAATTAGGACTAGGGGTTAAAGGGTTAAAACAAGAACATTAGAATTAGGTTAAAAAATTCTTTGGACAACTGATTAATTTTTATTTTACTATATTTATCCCAGTAAGGGGGAAATTTGTCTCTGCATTTCACCCATCCCTGTATATAGGGAGCAGTGGGCTGCCTATGACAGGCACCCGGGGAGCCGTTAGGGGTTCAGTGTCTTGCTCAGGGACACTTCGACACATGACACGTCCCAGCCAAGGATCGAACCATCAACCTTGCGGTTACCAGACAACCCTCTTAACCCAGTGAGTTTACATTTTTTAATTAAGACTCTCAGGTTTGTCTGAGTTCAGAAGGAAAGGTGAACGTCCCACCCCATTGTATTGTATGCCCCCTGTTGTGTGGGTCCTAATGGTAGGCTGCCTGTTACCTGCCTGCAGTATTTGAAGGCGAAAAAAGGCGCGTTCGATGTGCGGATGCGCCTGGTGTCTGCAGCGAGTCCGCTGTTTGATGGTGCACGATCCGTGGGCGGACTGAGTGCGACAGTAAGGCGGATCTGCCGACCTGAGGGTGGATCCGCCCCGGAGTCGACTGCTATCTGGGTTGTGTGTAAAAAAAGGGCTCTTTAGCGCCCCCTAGAAGTTGGACCGGCGACGCCCCTCGGCCAGTATGTCCGATTTACTTGGAATTCGACACAGATATCCAGCTCCGCTAGCTCTACAAAAAAGTCTCTCAGACCCCTAAACTCCACCGACTTAGATTTTCCGCCATTTTGAATTTTGTGAAAAACACATTTTTGCAAACTCCTCCTACACACTGAGTCCGATTGCTACCAAATCTGCTCTGGGTCATTATTGGATCTACATCATCAAAAGTTATCAAAAGCTTTTTGATATCTCTTTGCATTTACAAGATATGGACAGTTGAACTTCTTAGGGGCGTGGCTTATATATCAATACACTCAACCGTTTGTCCTAAAATTACCACATTTGAAGCATATGTGCACATTGCATCCTGTAACATACCCTGCTATTTTCATTTAATCCAACCACTAGGGGGCGCTACAGTAATCCTGTTGTGCTTTTTTGTAACTTTTTGCAGTTTTCAGCCTTTGTACTTTAACAAACTTCTCCTGCATAATTAATGGAATCAACCTCAAATTTGGTCAGGATGCTCTTCAGACCTTTTTGATGAAAAGTTATCAAATTCATGAGTTTTCATTGAAGAACCTTGATGTGGCGTGGCGGCCATTTTGCATCATTCGGCATGAACAATAAAGTTGTTATACCTCCTAGGCACATCATTCAATCTACAAAAAATAACATAAGCATGATGCTACTTCAAGTCTAAGCACATATCAATGCGAAAACTTTCAATAACTCATAGCGCCACCTACTGGCAAAAGGAAATGTCACATTTTATACTTTTATTTACTCCTCCTAGCCAGTTCACCAAAACAGTCTTACATTTGGTATGGAAAGCCTTATGACATTGAAGATGCTTCATCATGAATATTGTGAGTTTTTGTTGAACGCTGTTGCTGTGGCAACCCATCATTTGCCATGAAAAAGAAGCTGATGGTTCAGTGGCTTGGGACGCTCAAAAACTCATGAAACTTTGTACATGTGTCAGAGGTCATGGGAAGAGACGCTGTCTATGGAGCTTTGGCTTGGCTGTATTAAAATGCCTCCATAGCGCCCCCTACAATATTTTAAAATAGCAGCCCCATCGCTGCGTTTTTGGGTAGATGTATGAATCTTGGCAAGCACAGGTATCCCATGAAGACTTAAAGAAAAGTATCTTGGGACCATGCTCTAAACAGTACTGGAAGTCGGCCATTTTGATTTATGTGTGAATTTTCCTTTGATTTTGGACAATTTATAGGCGTCATACTTTAACTCCTCCTCCTAGGTACTTTGTCAAATCCACTTCAAATTGTGTCAGTACAATCTTAACACCGTTGTCATTAAAAGTTATCAAAAGCTTTATGTTTGGTTGAATGGCTTAGCCGTAGCGGGCGGCTACTTTACGTGATTCCCCATAAAAAAAGCTGATGTAACTCAGCTGGCTGTCGGAAGACTGGGCAGTGGGCGCAATGGCTGGAGGTAAAAGAGTGCATTCACTAAGAAAAGTTTGTCCAGAGCATGGTCTCATGTGAGATGGATTCAGTGGTATCGGGTTCTGAGATTGCATTTCGGCCAATGGGTTCCACCCTGTTTGCTCTCCACACTAACTGTTTACCTGCATTCAACCAAAGCCTTTATAGATATTATTGTGTATTTGTTTACCAGAGGGATCTCAGCCTATACTTACTTAGACAATTAATCTCGGACAGATTGCCAGACGCAGCTCTGGGTCAATACGATCTCGGCAGGATCGTGTTTTGTGTTGAAGTAAGTACATAAGTTACCCAACAAAAGTAAGTTAAAATAAGTCAATGTTGACTTTTGGTCTCCTGGGTGAAAGTCCTCTGTTTGACCCATCCGTAAATGGTAAATGGACTGTACTGTGCTTTTCTAGTCTGCCGACCACTCAAAGCGCTTTAACACTACATGTCATTCACCCATTCACACTCATTCATACCCAGGTGCAAGGTGCCACCTGCCCCATTCATACACGGCAGCAATTTGGGATTAAGTGTCTTGCAACACATCGACATGGACTAGAGGAGTCGGGGATCGAACTGCTGATCCTCTGATTGAAAAACGACCCAAATCTACCACTGAGCCACATCCGTCCACGGCAATCTCCTCCCTGTGCAGACTTTGTCGTTCTTTATACCACGTCACCTGACTTCCTTAGAGGCAGCCCTGCAGGTCCTGGCTCACCAGTTATATACAAATTAAAGTGCATTACTTTTCGTAGGTACAAAACAGAAAGTATGAAAAGTGAATGAGAACAGTCTGTTCGGTTAGTTAAAAACTGGACAGTGTAGATCTGGAATGTTATTTTCTTTCTCTATTTTCTTGGTTATGTTCTTGTCTGCACCAAGCGCCCACTATGTGCATCAAGTCTCAGATGTGGCAGGGTGGTTTTATCAGTTACTGCAGTTATTCATCTGTTGCATCACTCTCGTTTTCTGAGCCTCCCACTGACTGCAGTGATCAATACTGGGTCTAGTTACCTAATAACAGTATGTGGGGAAAGCTCCGTTTACTGTTTGATGTGGAAATTAGTAAGACTTGCTGTTTTGGTCAACAATATTATCAGCTTGAGAAATAAAGTGACATTTTTGAGTTTTAGTCCTGTTATATCTTTCACAAAGCAATGCTGCCTGGCACAACTTGGGTAGGAAATGTTTTTGGACTTCCATTTAGTTTTTTATAACAAACACATTTTACAGTGGAAAGTAGCACATGTATTAAGTTCATGTGTCATTATACATGTAATCTCCATAGACATGTATCTAAATATGAATGAAGGTTGTAGACAAGATTTTGATATCGTAAGCGTTGTCTTGGCCTTATTTGGATATCCGCTGGCACCTCAAAACCGCAGAAAAGTTGTCTGTTAAAGATGCTTTGTGCATCGTTGTACACCAGATGAACAAAGCAGGGACCCACTCATCTTATCGCATCATCATTTTATTGTGTATCTGATGACAGTGCAGCCAAACAAACTCATGTTGTTTTATTAAAGAATGCAATTAATACAATTGCAACTGCGATCTGATTGCGAAGTTATTTTTCCTTGGTCAGAGTTGGTTACCTTGGTGAGCTCTTAATGTAAACACATTATTGGTGAATGAATGAGGGCCAAGCAAATTGACAAATGACAGTTGTTGAAAAGTCAACAGTTAAAGAGTGAGGCTTATATTAGATGATATTGCTCTGATCTCACAGAAATACATGAAATGACTATGACCTCTTAACAGCACATTACGTAGTGGTGGCATGCAATGTGTTAAAATGACGTGCCGGCATCACTGAAACAATGCCAATGGAACATCATATAAGACACACAAATTCCCAGGTTCAAAAGAAATACATTTCAATCAAAGTCTGCATAGATTGGAGGTTGTGGTAGATGGATGGGTCAAATACGTGAATTTCACCACAGAGACTGGTGTTTGTGTGCATTGTGAAACCAAAGGCCATGGAGTTACTTTAAATGGCTTTGTAAGATGTTATGTATCAAATGTAGTTCTTTTAACAAAGACCTTTTTAAATTACGTCCAGTGCCACCACCACGTAGTGGGATGTTAAGAGGTCATGGTCATTTTCACATATTTCTAAAAGATCACGTTAATCTTGATTACGGCTATTTGAATCCAGCATGGGATTGGCGGACACTGCCACTAGAAATAAAAACTACTCTGTGTCTTCAGTCTGAGTGTCTTGCTCCTATGAAGGAGGGGTGGGGGGGCCTGTAACATGTCTGGGAATTCCTTGAAGTAAAGTTTTTCTAGTCTTCCGACCACTCAAAGCGCTTTAACACTACGTGTCATCATTCACCCATTCACACCCATTCACACACTGATGGCAGGGGCTACCATGCAAGGTGCCACCTGCCCATCAGGACTATCTAACATTCACACCAATTCATACACTGTAAACTGGAACTGTGGGAATTTTAGGGTTAATTCGAAGCCGGGGATCGAACCACCGATAGCCAAAGGACGACACGCTCCACCACTGAGCCACAGTTGCCCGGTGATGACATTTGTTACCTAACATAAGGGTCTCACATGACCTTCCCAGCTCTAGCGCTTATGGCGAACACACAAATGACTCTTCTTCAGGCACACCTGAAGCTAACGTGGAAACCCTGCCATGGATAAACTGGCTGGATGAAAACATAACTTGAGTTTTATCCACAGCCAATAAACTGCAGAGGAGGAAATATCTGGCTTTCCTCTGTGCAGTCACGGCCTTCAGAGAGGGGAGGAAATGCCGCGACAGTCATACGCTGTCAGATCTCACTGATATGTGGCTAGCAACATCACACACATGCTGCATCACTCTTGCCACCATGTCAGGATCCTGTTGAGTAAAGACGTCCTCATGTGTGGGAGCATCAAACCATGGACAAATAGTGTCGGGATTCCCCAATTGTTTGGAAATGTCACATCCTGATGTGTTAAAAGCTGCAAACCTGCTGTCCATCCTTTGACAAAGCCCCAGGAGAAGGTTCAGGCGTGTACAAGATTTAGAAAGCTAATACAGGTGTAGGCATCACTAATTGGCTGGACCTTTACAGTAAATTAATCTGGACCAGAAAAACAAGTCAAGTCCAAAACATTAGAATAATAATGACAACTCTATTAGCCATAACTGGGTCCTCTACCTCCACAAAGATGCTGCCTCTACTGCTGCTGCCTCTTTTCATCTCTTTTCTTCCGACATCCTCTGCATGCATAGCCATCGGCGAGTTCAAGATCAATGTGATGGACTTAGGAGAGCGTGTGCAGGTAAGGTGTTATTATTCTGATCAGATATCGCATGTTTCATATACCTCCCATACAGGCCAGGGAATAGTAAGTCATTGAATGTATTTTATGATCTTCAGCTCATTTATGACTAAAGTAATCACATGTTAACAATGGATGGACTGTTTTAAGTAATCACATCTCTACATTAACAGGTGTTGCATCACAGCACAAATGTAATGATTTATTAATTTCCATTTTTACTTGATGTTTATTTGATACTATAAAGTAGTGCAGTAGATTATAATAGGTTGTATTTATATACATATAGTGTATATGTTTTGGTATAGTGTGTGTGTGTGTGTGTGTGTAAGGTCAGTGGTGAATCCAGACTAAAGCAATCAAAAGCAGTGTCTGGATGGTAAAAGATCCCCTTGTAATATCATTGACAAACACTGAAGACTGTTTCCAGGCATGTTACATGTACCCTTCTCACTTCATTAAGCAACTGACGTCATATAGGCATCATGGGAAACTGATAATGTTGTAGGCTATAGATAAGTGATTAAACATGTGCAAGCAGCCTGTTACTTGTTGCTGCTGGGACTTCATCTTTTGACTAAACTGATGATGACTTCTTTAATTGTGTTTCTTCTTTGGATTGACAGAACTGTTCTGAGAATTGCAGCTCAGTTCATATTACTGTAAGTCTACCATGATGTTCTGCATTTTTTCCCTTTGCCATCTTCTGTTGCTTCTGTAACTCTGCCACTCGCTCACTCTCACTCATGACCATTTGTTCATGGCTTATAATCAGCTGAAACGTTTTGTTATCTTGGGAGGAGCCCTTCATATCAGGTAGGGGTGAGCTGGTATTTAGCTGGTTGCAATCTGCAACCTTACCACTAGATTCCATCCTAGACACGGGCCCTTTAATGCACGCTCTCTAGCAAATTGCTTTGTGCGGTATCTTAAAATGTCATAAATATGAATTGTTAACAGACAAATAGTCAGCCCAGTAAAACACAGCTGTTGTGTTTTAGTTAAAGAAAACATTTTTCATTCCATGTCATGCTCAATGACTTTGTAAGTGTTAAAAAGAAATGGAAAGGGTAGTTTTCCGATTAAAATTGTTATGTATGTCTACTAGTCTAGAATTAGCTAACAAGCTGAAATGTTATTTTCACGATGTGTGCGATGGAAAAATGCAGACATCTTTGTAATTGCACTCTGTATTATGCTTGTAAAACTGCTGTATTCTGCAGTGTTCACACACTGTCAGCACAATGACATCTTTACCACTTCCTCTTCACTTTGCTATTATCTCATCTGAATCAATTTGAGTTATTCCTGCATAGCTTTGTTGGCTGCTAAATGCATTTTGTTTCTAATCCTTTCTTACATGTGTGTCAGAGCCAAATAATGCTTTTCTTTCATCCGTCTTGATCCATCTCCATGGATAATAATTCATTTGTAGTGTATTCATTCTTAAAATGAGATAAGTTATAGCTTTTTAAAATTTGAAAAAAAAAGTCTAAAAAGTGTCATTGTTAATTATAAAAGGAATTGATTCCAACAAACAAGACATCTCAGAGAGGGGAGCTGGTTGAATGAACTGGATTTAATATTTGGTAACATTTTTACTTCATATTATCTCCTCAGAATGGAACCTGCAAGTGTTTGAACCTCAACGAGTCCGGAGTGGTAAGTAGTGTGTGTCTTTGTGTGTGAGTATACAAGTGAGCAATGGTTATCATTATTAACGTAACGGGAGTTGAATTTGTACAGTGTAAACCTCTTAAAGTGATCACATGTCTGCTTCAGATCGATCACTTTAAGAAGATGATTTATATCCCGATTTCTTTATTTTTTCTTTATTTTTCATGCAGATTACCTATTATCTAATTCACATTTGTATATATTTATTACATGACACTTACATTACACTGCTATTTACTGGCTCACTCCCAATTCTTTAGCTTTTCCTCACTAAGGCTTTACCAGGTTTTGTGTCTGTGTCACTGCAGCGTACTAGAAGCACATTTAGACCCAAGCTTTTTGAGCCATAGAGAGGTTGATCACTGTAACTGTGATTACTATAAGCTTTTGATTGACACTTGAGACCCCCTGAAAGCCTCAATTGCAAAATTTGGTGGGGTCTCTAATATCATAAGACAATTATTTGTCACTAAAATGTATTTTAAAAGCATACCAATGCCCAGCAGTTTTCAAAATTTAAACTGCAAAACATTTATTCACAAATATGAACAGCAAGATGTTCTGCCGTATATGACACAGCCAGCCAGAGCCAGAGTTGTGCGAAGCCCCCGTGTCAGATTTGGACTCAATTCGAAACATATGAAAAAACGTTTAAAAATGCGACATCTATCAATTTACTTTCACAAGGAAACATTTGATCTGGAAGGGACCTGTCCAAAGAGACTGGCACGGGATTGCAGATTTCTGAACAATCTGAGCACTCATCAATATATATTAACAAGCTAAGTTTTGTCAGTTAATTTAGTAAGCTATGAAAGAGTTACACAGTTACTGAGTGTCCTAACCGCCACATAAGAACAACAGTAAGATCTTAAAAAATAGTGGTTTGGGTTCAAATAAGAAAATTTACATTTGTTACATAACTGGCATTAGTTAAAGGTGCTACATTCAATATCAAGAGCATTAATATAGCAGCAAACAACTATTTGCTATATAAAGATATAGTGGAGTAAAGTCTACCTGAGCAGCGAATGAAGTCGTTCTCCCTCTGTGTGTACGAAACAGTTTCTCCTTGCTTTGTTGACATAGCCAGCCGACCGTGTGTGCTTTTAGTGCATGTTAGTGCATGTTAGTGCATGTTAGTGCATGTGACTGTGCCCCACTGGTTAGCTCATTGCCACCGCTCTGCATTGTGCTCATGCGGTGGTTACAGCTGACAACTCCGTCCCGACCGACTGAGGTTCCCCCTCAGGTAAACACTGTTAGCTCTGTCAGCACTTTTGCCATTGTTTGCACTGTTAGCGCAGTTAGCACTATTAGCTGTGAGCTGAAAGGTTGAGAGCCATTGAGAGGAAATTGAAATTCCAATCCTGTATTTCGCATCTTTAAGTACGTAAATTGAGTAACAAAAGTAAGGGAATATAAGTCAATGTTAACTTGGTTTCACACAGGACATGAGGAACTGTCTGCTGGGTGAAAGTCCTGTGTTTGTTTGACCGATCCATCCCCCCCTCCCACCAGCCCTATGCAGACTTTCTCACTCTTTCTACGTTAGTTGCTCTATCCATCTAATAATGACTTGGAGGGGTTTACATTAGAGTTAGTTTAAAGCCCAGTGCTTCTCATGCAGACGCTAAAGGGTGCCTCGGTGCGTCTGTTTTAGCATCTGTATTTGACGAGTTGGGATTAAGAACTAGTTGGTCCAAGAGGTGGTGCTGATTAAGATTGTGTGATATGACTAAAAGCCCAAAACAGACACTACATTTATCTTTTAGTGAGATTGTTTTCTCAATAAACAGTCAAATTTGAATTTATTAAAGTACCAGACACTCAAGTACAGAAAGGCTGTTTCTTTTAGATAAAACCACACAATAGCCAAGCTATCAAATAGCTCTACAATCTACTAAGTAGGCGATATGTGAGCATTCATGTGTTCTGAAGTGTCTATGTCTGCCCTCTGGACAGAACTGTGCCTCTCCTGGTTATGTCATTAAAGCCCTGGAGGCCCTGCACCCCAGTATTTCCAAACAAGATGCCACCCAAGGGCTGATCAAGGCACTGAAAAGAATGAAACGCATTGAGTGTTCGGTAAGTGATCATGATTGAGGATTGTGTCTGTGTGTAAATATAACAACACAAGTGTATGAATGGGTGTGAATGTGAATTAATTAAGTTCTGATGCGCAGGTGGCACCTTGCATGGTATCCCCTGTCATCAGTGTATGAATGTGTGAATGATGGCATGAAGTGTAAAGCGCTTTGAGTGGTCGGAGGACTAGTGTTTTGGTACATTTTGTAAAAATAAAAAACAACAACAGCCTTCTTTTACGCAGACGTGCTGTCATATGGAAAATGATTTGCACCATGCCAGCATGACTTGAATGCACTGTAGATCAAGGTTTTAGTATTGAAGAGGTAAAAATGGAACACCAAAGTATGGTTTACATGTTGTACTACCTTGTCATTTGCAATTGCCTTCATGATTTCAAGTGTTGATTGTAAAGACATTTATTTGGTAATGGTAAGTGGACTTGCTATACAAATGCAACTCAATTTACCATTAACGTTGACCATTTAATCTATCAAATCACTCATGTACTATGAACCTGTTGATGTTTAAATTTAAAAAACAATGAGAGGGGTGAGACTGAACCATACTGTAAATGTTGACTGAAAACAAAACAATGAGCTGAGGGGTTGCAAAGCTAGTTAACATTAATGTCTAATGAATGTCTTAACTGTGCTTCTCCCTTCAGAAAAAGATGAACTTCTGTTTGCTGCCTGTGAACCTCTCACCAAAAACTCTCTTTGAGAAACTGGAACGCCAAGCAGAAATGTACTTAGGTCGATAACCTCAGTTATCTGTGGTGACCTGTGAAACTGTTTCTTCAGTAATCCTAATTCTCCTTCATTTACATTCAGCAATGACTCTGCATCAATGACATCAATGACTCTGCATCAATGACATCAATGACTCTGCATCAATGACATCAATGACTCTGCATCAATGACATCAATGACTCTGCATCAATGACATCAATGACTCTGCATCAATGACATCAACGACTCTGCATCAATGACATCAACGACTCTGCATCAATGACATCAACGACTCTGCATCAATGACATCAACGACTCTGCATCAATGACATCAACGACTCTGCATCAATGACATCAACGACTCTGCATCAATGACATCAACGACTCTGCATCAATGACATCAACGACTCTGCATCAATGACATCAACGACTCTGCATCAATGACTTTATGATATCATTGATGCTGACCATAAAGTATGATGTATGTTTGCAAATGTATTGTTTTGAAGCTATTATTTATGTTATTTATTATTAATTTATCATTGTGTTGGGCATACGTCAATTGATTTAGCTATTCGTTATTTGTCTCCATATGGGTGTGGAAAAACAACAGTTGAACTAATGCAAATAAATAATGTTAATTAAGCTGTATAAAGACTGAACAGTAATGTACACAGATCCATGTTATCAGATTCTACCACCATCCCACCCAAATGACCATGTCCCTGTACATTCTTCTTGGTTCTTATATAACTTTTCTTTTCATGTTTTTGTGTATCACTTTGTCAACTCTTACTCAGTGCCACATCAATAAAATGATTAATGTCATTATAGAGTAGATTGGTTTGTTGGTCCCTTCTTACCCTAACTAGAATGTATATGTTGAAGGAGACTATTATAGCTGATCTCAGAAGAGAATATGTGTTCATTTGTATGCAGTTGCTTCTGATAATAATTGAATAGTAGTGATCATTCTGATAGAGACTGTCCTCTCCAAAATAATAAGCAGCATATAGAGTGCTGCAGGAATGAGTTTTAAAACCAGCATTGTTGCACTTCTGGTTCACTTGTGATTTTTGGTTTGATGCCTGAAAAAATGTCTGTGGTTAACACAAGCTTAAGAGATTTTAAAGTTTTGTTTTAAGATATAAAGTCAGTAAATACCCCTCTCCTGAATTTTTAAGCTTTTACTTTGATGTCTTAAAAATACGGTTGCTGACAAGTGGCTAAATGAGACCACAACATTTCATCCCACCGACTAGTCAGCCTCGTTGTGTTTACTTGCGCTCATGCGACCGTGGTGTAGTTCGTTTATTGCCTGACTTTAGCTTTTTACTTTTGCCAATTGCATTCATGCTTCATAAATCGTAACAGCAGTGAAAAAGGGCTAAGAATTATAAACGTTTGTGTCACAGAGCTTGTTTTCTGCAATAACCCAATATCCAACGGAAAAAAACCCATTGGCTTTTTTGTCGAGGGAACTAATGCAATGCTAAATTCTGGGATTGACCTACCAAAGTACCCCACCCCTAAAGCGATCTATTACCACCCAAATATACTTTTCTTGTTAGGCGGCTACCTCTAGTGGCCGTAGTAATTATGACGGGAGCAAAGGAGGAAGTCACTTATGTAGTGCATATGGAGGTGGTTGGGGTGGAAACAAACACAAGACTGTTGTTCGTGTCTAGAAGTCAACGTTTAGTAAAAATACTTAACCAGCGAGCATTTTTCCGTTGAAAAGATGTTTAAAAGACGACTATGGCCCCCGTTGAAAAGACATTTAAAATTGGTTCAAAAGTGAAAGTTTTTCACCAACTATTTGAAGACGTTGATTGAACTTTCACGTTTAGACCAGATTTCAACAGAATTCGCAATTCTAAAGTTCTAACTCTCTACATTGTGCTAATAATAACATATCTTCATTTTAGAGGTTTACAAAGAAACCACATAAACATTTCTCAGTTGAAAGTCAACATTTCAAATCCCGGTGAAATATTGTCTAAACGTTTAATCAACGCCTTCAAATAGTCGGTGAAAAAACTAACTTTTTAACCACTTTTAAACGTCTTTTAAACATCGAAATGCTCAAAGTGAAATATGTAGCAATTAAATATGTAGTCATTGTAACAGATCAACAGTTTCCACGTACAGGACAAAGAAGACCGAGTCACACAGGCAACAATTCATTTGTATTTATTAATTAAGCAACAATATAAATATTAAAGCTGCAAGCAGCATTGGTCGGGTCCTCGCAACTTCACGCACGTCGAGGGTACTGGCAGGACTCTGGTTGATGCGGCCATGCATCTCTGTGACCATCATACACTGCGTGCACGAGTTAATATTTCCTCTGTCGACCAATGGCATAGCCAGGTCATTTTGCCAGGTCTTAAGCCTCGAATGTTTTGAGTGTACCTCCGATACAATCATAACTGTGAGCCTGTAAAAAGTGTGTGAATGCGCTTCAGTGTTGGTAACATAACAGACTGTCAAAGTAAATGCGGGTCGTTTGTTTGTGCAGGTAGCTCTGACAATCACTGCTGAGTGACTCAAAGCTGGAACAGTCGAGGAGAATTAGGAGAATGTATACTTCCATGTGGAAAAAAAACATCTTTTAGAACAGAAATAAATTTAAGCCAAAAGGTGAGCCAATGTAGAATAATCTATCATACAAATTAGGCTTAGTGCAGCTTGATTTTATTAAACAAACTTGCATGAAATTACTTTACATTACGGCCTGTTCCAAAATTAACAAAAACAATAAAATTTACTATTAATGAAAACTGCACATACAAGTGCGATTTTGAAACCTTTTTCATCCAATTTCTGCTCTCCAAACATCCTAGTTTGCACATATTTAGATCAGAGGAGTCTTTTTCTCATGGTGGGCCCACGAACCCTTTTAATAAGTTCAGTGTTTGGGCCGCTGTAATTATAGAATTCTGCTTACGTCCGTGCTTATCAGTAGGTGGCGCTATGACTATGAGTTAATATTGGCATGCAGAAGTCCTAAAGTCATGACAGTCATCAAGCATGTCAAGTTTAGAACAGTTTTGAAACAACAGCTTGATGTATGCTGGCGAACCATGTAAAATGGCCGCCACACCACGTTCTCACCGTTCCGTGAAACCACAAGCTTTGGATAACTTTTAATCACAAAGGTCTTTAGATTGTACTCCCCAAATTCTAAGTTGATCTGATTAATTCCCTAGGAGAAGTTGGTTAAAGTAGAGCACCTGGAAATGGCAAAAAATACACGAGAAATTCACACAAAATTCAAAATGGCTGACTTCCGGTTGGGTTTAGAGCATGGACCCTTAAGACTTTTTTTCAAGTCTAAATGTGATAAATCTGCTTATAAAATTGTATACATCTAGGAAACGTACTGCGAGGGCTGCCTCATCGAAATTTTGTAGGGGCCGCTATCGAGCCGACTTGCCACTCTGAAGCTTTAAACCATAATATCTAACTCAATTTTGGGCTTTAAATCTGTGTGCCAAGTTTGCTTATGTTTCGAGCATTTTTAGCCCCTCAAAAGCACCTTCGTTTTCACGGCAAAAACGACATCGCAACGACATTCAACGGAACATCAAAAGCTTCATGAACTGGCATTATGAACTTCTTACATTTGTGTGGAACTAATTTGATGTTGATCTGATTTACCTACTAAGAGAAACAAGCCAAAGTATAGAGACTTTAACTTCCTGTCACCAGTAGGTGGCGCTATGACTATTATACATAATTGAACTGTAGATGTCTTCAAAACTGGCACCACGACCATGGGCCAGGTATAACCGCTATCCACGGAAAACTGTGAAGCGAGAAAGCACAAAGACTCCGGGGAAGAAGCAAAGTCAGTAATGTGCGTTATTGGTATCAGTACATCACTTTGTTTTACTCACTTCCTCCCCATTCAAACTGTGTACAGCCCAACTCGCTATTTTTGTTGTGTATCTTGTATGTAAAATGGCCTAAAAACTAAATTTTACAACGTTGGGCTTCAGCGATAGCCCATGAACACAGTCTCCAACATTAACTAACACACATGTTTATGTTTTCTGTTGGCCCATTCTGCTGTAGCTACAAGCTAACGCTACCAGCTAACACGCTAACGCTACAAGCTAGCAGCCTCGGCCGCATTGTGAGCAGCATAAAATGATACTAATGGTGCTAATTTTGGTTTGCAATATTGGAATCCAGTAGTTTAAGTACTTACAAAGTACGCCTTTAGCGTGAAGCCTCGTGTTTATTCTGTCAGCTTGTTCACTTCGCTCCGCAAGTCCCGTGCCGAGTTTCTCTGAGCCAAAGTTCCTGCGCATGCGTGTTCCAGCAGCATAGACATGTATTTTACATGAATGTACAGACAGAATACTCTGCTCTCATTACGATTGTTGGCAGCACACATTCATAAATCCATATTTATAAGGTTTTATATGAAACATTAAAGGCGTTCAAATCACGTCTTCAAACCACAGTTCACCGACCAGTGTATGACTTTGAGAATTTCGTTCAAAGTAACCATCATTATCTCTCTTTCAACCTACAACTGAACAAGCCATCAACATTTTCGTTCAGACCGAATTTCAACCAGTTTTCAACCAGAAATCCACGGGGAAATCCTGGTTGGTGCTCACCGGGTTATGTCACATACGTAACGTAGCTACGTAACAAACGTACTTATTGAAGCCCTAATTGTGATTTTTAACTAAACCTAACCAATTAGTTTTATTGCCTAAACCTAACCAAACTGTGACCATTTGAAACGTTAACCTTGTGTTAAGTGACTGTTGAAACAGCTCAACTGCATCAAATAAAATAGTGAAATTTAACACACGTATAGCTCTGACCAGTGGTGGGCCGTCAGGGCCAGCAAAGCCTTCGCAGTTTTATGGCTGGGAATGCGTTTTATTTGCGACTGAGCGTCTTGGTGTTTGGAGCTACGCTGGATTTGCTAACCTAAGTTGCCTAACCAAGGCAGCAACAACACACCATACCACGACAGGACACTTACAAGCTACGGTGCTTTTGAAAACTTTTTCAACCTGAGTGGATCTACAACTCAACGAACACGTTCACAGGAGGACCTCTGGCTGGAACTGAACCACACCAATGTTCTGTACAACCGCGTCATTAAACTCTTTGTAATCAAAGAAAGGAGGATGGACTTTGTCTTTAAGTGAACAGCAGCTTTGGTAAGTGAACTGCTTTTGATTTTTTACATCTGCAGTAGCGTTACTACTGTGTTAATTTGTCTATAGTGTCGTTTTTATGATATGGTTAATATTGTTCCCTCTGATTTGAATACTATTTGAATGACCCGTGCTCTTTAGTGTGTGGTGGAATGCGTGTTTTAGCGCTGCAGTTTTGCTGGATTTATTTGTCATGCTTTGTTGTCATATAAATATATGTGACTGGTTCTTGTGAGTTTGTTCTTGTCATTGTGTTAATTACATAAATTTTACTATATGCATTGTCCGTTAATGATGAAACACGTATTCACGTATATGCACTCTGCAGTTAGTGTATTTGTAGGTGTTGAGCTTCATTTTTACACAAAACAAATAATAAAAATAATAACCCGTAGGGGTTAGGTTTTGGACATTTGATTCTCTGTTTGGGCTTTTGTTTTAACGTATTGTTTGGTTTGTAATGCGTACCGAACTGTGAGCCTCGTACCGAATGGTTGAATACGAATACGTGTATTGTTACACCCTTAATAACCTGTAGCTGTGGCATCATAATGAGGTTATTAGGAGGTGGTTCAACTGTAGTAGGTATAAAATACATGGCCCGCCACTGGTTCTGACTATATGTGACATACAGGCTAAAGTCACTAAAACTTAATACCACTTTGCATATTTATATTGTTCTATTGTTAGGACTTTCATTGGGATTTGTAACAATGTTATTCCTGCCAAGCAAAACATTGTCAGCAGATGGCACTTTGTGCATTATATGTGGGCATCAGTAGCTAAAGTCAGAAGAGCAGAGGAAGCGTCAGTGCGTGATGGGTGAGTTCAAGTGTGCACGCAATACAGAGCACTTCTGACTTCAACTGTATTTTCATATTTCAAACAGAAATGAAATGTGTTGCATCAGAGTTAGCGTGTCATTCCTGTCTGCGTAAATGACCAAACTGTGACTGGTATGGATCAGTATTGCCATCAGTGGAGATGTTTGGGGAACAACTGAAGGGTTGTGTACTGTTTTATGAAGATGGTACCCTGATCTAGGGCTAGATGTCTCATTCGAGTTCTTTATTTTGTGCCTGTAGAGTGCAAAAACAAAGATTATTCCATGTGTAGTTGGTATTGAACACTTACAACTGAGACTGCTCTATGGAGAAAGGTGGTGCATCAAAGGATAGATTTGAATTTTTTCAAGTCTGTCTTAAGTCTCACCAAAAAGCAATTCTTTAAACTGTACCCGTGGAAAACATACACCTGATCTGTCCAAGTGCTGAAGCCTTGTACTTCTTCAGCTGAACTTCTTCTGAATGAGGGTGGTGATTTTGGCCCAATCGATTACAGTGAAATTGCTTTAAAAGGGTCTTTGTGGCCAGACTGACTGCAAGAAATAATTAGAACAAACAGAAAGTATTTCTGGGCATGTAAGAGATGTTTTTAGGACAGACATGAAAACATTTTGACATATCTGTGCTGTTTTGTGTTGAAGGCAACATTGTGACTTTGTGACTTGTCCTTTTGTTTAATGATGTAGCCATTGGCCTCTGCTGCCCTCTGTAGGCTTTCTTCAAGACAGCACCACAGAGAGAGAGAGACAGAGAGAGACAGCGAGGTTGAGAGAAAGAGAGACAGAGACCGCATGCATGCAGCATGCGCAAATATTAGGGAAGTCGCAGTAATGTAACATATTAACAGAGACAAAAGGGACACTTTCAGCAACCAGCTATGCAGCCACCACCCAGAAAGGTAAGGTACCGTAGACTAGTGTGCAAGAAGAGTAAATATTCATGTTGTTTACTGATAACACACTTTTTAAAGTTTTCTAATTAATACATAGTTTGCTTTCAAGAGGTGCAGTAGGTGAGAGAGGTTTATGTTGTATATATACTATATTCTATACATATGGCATTTGAAATATTTTGTTTTTGATAGTGGACGTATTTTCTGTGAAAGCATCTGTCTGCAAGTATTGAAAATGTATTTTGGCCCATTCTGTGAATGCCAATAACAGTACATGTACCTAGTCTTCAAGGTATTGGTTACATGTTCTGAATAAATGTACTGTACAAGCTAAGCGTGTATGTTATAAGGCATTTATGACCCTATGACTTTTGAGTTGGAGTGTTACCTACATTATAGTTCATAGTGCTCTCGTGAAAGCAAATATTTTCCCTGTCTGCAACCCATAACAAATTTTACAATTGGGAGAGTAAGCAATTCAAAATTGTTTGTGTTACTTGTCAAATGGAAATGGAAAATTTACAATTCCAGCAGCACGACAGGAATTTTCAAAAACCTTTACCATAAACCTTTTAAGTCTTTCGGATTGTTTTTCTTTTTTTTTTTGGAAAGCTTAATGATTGATATTACCTCTCAAAAAATGTAGATTTTGACTCTCAAAGTTTGAATATCTACTGAATGAACACCTAACACTGGTTGAAAGAGAAACACTTCTTTTCTTTACTTAACATTGGAAAAAAATGATGAAAGAAGAAAACTAATTTTCCTATAATGTGACTGTGACTGTTAAAAATACCACGGTTTGCCTTTGATTTACGAACTTCAACCATCAGCTAATACAACTGTTGTCATGGTAGACGATTTCACGTCATTGCAGAAAAATCACAAGTAGTGAGTGAATGTAATCTATTAGTGAGTGAATGTAATCTATTAGTGAGTGAATGTAATCTATTAGTGAGTGAATGTAATCTATTAGTGAGTGAATGTAATCTATTACCTCACAAGGGAAAACTGTTGGCTCACTAATGGGATGGGAAATGGAACACGGACATAATTAATGTCATTAGTTACACTTCTTTAAGTTAAAGGTCTGCCATGAAGTCTAAAGGCTGTTGGACTGAAGATCTAATGGTTCAAACACCTCTCTGGTAGAATAAAGAAGTGTGGTGTGGTCAGTCATAATATGAAATGGAATGGGTGGGTTATTGTTTGTTCTTAAATGTGGAAAATGTGAAAACAATCGAATTGTGCTTAGAGGTTCTGTCTAGAGTCTTGGGCTGTGGCTAAAATTCCAAACTAACATGCTATTTTTCATAATTGTGTTTATAGTTCCATTTTTTGTTTGTAGGCCATGCTACGTGCCTGTGTGCACATAGCACCTTTTCCAGACAGAAGAGCGGCCGCAGGGCGCTAGGTGCTACATAACAGCGTTTCAACGCAAAAGCCCTCTGAGCACTTTAAAAACAATCTTGACAACATTCAAGGATTCAAGGATCATTTATTGTCATTATGCAACACATGGATGTTACTGCCTTTGGGTTTAGTGACTTAACAGACATCTATTTAAATGAAAATGTTCAAGATAGACGCTTTAAACAACAGCTCATGACAGGCCTTGGTATGATGCGATTGTATCACAGCAAAGGGGCGATGTTCTGTCCGACGTTTGTGCTTTGGAGGCAGTGATTAGTGGGTTTTTGCTGCATTCCTGCTTGCTTGCATATTCTGAGCAATGTTGTCAAACCCCATCTTAGTGCCCTCTTGTGGCGTAAAAAAGCCTGTTTCAGTAGGTTTAGTTTCTGCTCGTCATGTAGCGTTAAGTACCAATTAAGGCCTGGCCAATCACTGAAGGACACCAAGTGAGGTGAGTCACCTCATTTATTCATATTATTCCAACCTGGACTGTTTCTTTTTCTGGTATTTTAAGACTTTTGTTGACTGAGAGATCCTGTGCATCCATGCAAATGTACGTCTTTTTTTTCTTCTTTAAAACTTCAAAGACAATATATGAACAGAACAACAGTAAATAAAGGCAAGATAACATCATGTAGTCAGTGTGTGTGTGTGTGTGTGTGTGTGTGTGTGTGTGTGTGTGTGTGTGTGTGTGTGTGTGTGTGTGTGTGTGTGTGTGTGTGTGTGTGTGCTATTTCAAATGATAGGAAAGACAATAAGTAAGTAAATAAATAAAAGGACAAATAACAAATTAAAAAATAATAACATCCACAAACATCTGCGTTAACACTGTAAAAATCAGACTATGTCTTAACTACTAATGCTGTTTAGAGGTTTTAGAATGATGCTGTTATTTCCTGCCTGTTATCGCTCTGTGTAAAATCCTTGTTTATCTCATTGACTATATGCTCAACTATACAGCTTCAAGACCTTAGAGAGCTTCTGGTTACTTAATATCATTGCTTAATGTCACTGTTGTAGACATGAATCAGTGAAATTGTTCAGTGTAGCTTTATAGTAGTTTCATGCAGGTGGAATAATGGTAAATTGCATAATCTGTATGATAATTATGGCATGTTATCCCTACTTTTTATTAAGTTGCAGTCAGTTCACAGATATTGATCAACCAAGTTTAATACTATTAATGTTAATAGTCACGCAATAAGGCTGGTAACATTATACAGTCTCATGTGTGGTATATTGTGATTTAATGTAAAGACATCTGAAACAAAAACGAAAATGAGACATTGCAGTAACTTGACCTTCATAAAGTACTGTCTTCTAAGATGTCTTCATTTGTAACCACTCCCACACGACTCCTCAAACCAGAGCTACCTGGATGTGTAACCTGTGTTGTAACCTTTGTTCTAGGCTACCTGCTATGAGTTTTTACATTAAGCTATAGGTGCATTATTAACTTTCTTCATAATAGACAGTGTTTTTTCTATTCATGAAATAATTTGATCATGTATTTTACTAACAGTAGTTGCGAAACAGTATAATGGTAAAAATATGACTGACTGGACAGTGTTGTTTGATAACCAAGCTTTACTGATGGCCAGTGGTGGAAGAAGTATTGAATCATTTTACTTTAAGTAAGAGTAGTGAAATACTCTGTTACAAATCCTGCATTCAAAATGTTACTCAGTAAAAAGTACATCAGTACCTGCATCAAAATATACTTAAAGTACCAAAAGTAAAGATCTCATTATGCAGAATGACATATCGGTGTGCGTGTGTGTGTGTGTGTGTGTGCGTGTGTATGTGTGTGTGTGCGTGTGTGCGTGTGCGTGTGTGTACGTGTGTGCGTGTGCGTGTGTGTGTGTGCGTGTGCGTGTGCGCGTGTGTGCGTGTGCGTGCGTGTGCGTGCGTGCGTGTGCGTGTGTGTGTGCGCGTGCGTGCGTGCGTGTGCGTGTGTGTGCGTGTGCGTGCGTGTGTGTGTGTGTGCGTGCGTGTGCGTGTGCGCGTGTGTGTGTGCATGTGCGTGTGTGTGCGTGTGTGCGTGTGCGTGCGTGTGTGCGTGTGTGGGTGTGCGTGTGTGCGTGTGTGTGTGCATGTGCGTGTGTGTGCGTGTGTGCGTGTGCGTGCGTGTGTGCGTGTGTGGGTGTGCGTGTGTGCGTGTGTGTGTGTGTGTGTGCATGTGCGTGTGTGTGTGCGTGTGCGTGCGTGTGTGTGTGTGTGCGTGTGTGTGCGTGTGTGTGTGTGTGTGTGGGTGTGCGTGTGTGCGTGTGTGTGTGTGTGTGCGTGTGTGTGTGCAGGTAAAGGAGAGCCAGCAGGTGAAACTGGTGTTCTCAGAGCAGCTCAGCAAATTGCAGACCAAACAACATCAGGACACTGAACTGCTGGAGGAGATCAGGTACATTTACCAGACAATTGATATCTGCATGAAATCCTCCTGTTGTTCAATGAGACAGAGAGATCAACAGAGACGGAGAGTAAAAGCATGTCAAATGACATGTCTGTTGATGCTGTGTGTTGTGTTATTCCCTGTTCCCCAAGGACTTTCAGTAAGCAACGAGCAGCTATAGAGAAAGAGTATGGTCAGGTGAGTGCACATGAACTATTCTAGTCCACTATTAGTCCTATAACTGGAACTTTCTTTTTTTTTTTTACTGGAAATGCTCATGATTTATTGATTTGAGATCCCATATCAGTGCCTGAGTGCTGCTGTTGTTTGTTTCCCCTCTGACTCTGTGTGTACAGTGTGTGTATTGATATGTTTTAACACAGATGCCTTGATAGGAATTATTCTGTATTTTTTGTATTTTTGTCGAAAAGTTACTATATTTTTTTAAGTAGGCTTTTCTTTTATGTGGTTAAAATACATTTTGCTGGTACTCCTGTCTGTTTCTCCAAACTAAGGGCGTGTTGACCGCCATCTACTGTAGGTCAAATAAACTAACTATGGATAGGTACCTCATACAACCCCATTTAAAAAGAAGCTGAACTATCCCTTTAATGTCAGGCTGGAAAAACAACATGAGTAGTAGTTCTCAGAATGAACTAGCCTTGGGAGGCCAAACAACGATGTGGCGAAGGGTTGATCTGCAGGAGAGGTGATTACTGGTTGAGCAGGAGCCAGGAAAACGAGAGAGGAAGCGCCGCACCAACACCAGGAACAGACACAGAGAGACAGAAAGGGTAGCATAGGAGACACATGGAACATGGGGGAAACCAGATCAAATACTGGGGCACAGCTGTAACAGTGACTGAAGTTCCTCCCTTGAGCTGTGGCTCAGTGAGAGCGGGTCATCTTTCAATCTGAAGATCGGCGGTTCGATTCCCACCACTTCCAGTCCATGTCGATGTTTCTTTGGGCAAGACGTTTAACCTCATTGCTCCCGAAGGCGGCCTACGTTGTATGAATGGTTATAAATGTTACTTAGTCCTGATGGGCAGGTGGCACCTTGCATGGTAACCCCTGCCATTAGTGTATGAATGGGTGTGAGCGGGTGAGTGATGACATGTAGTGTGAAAGCTACTTTGCGTTAGTAGGACTAGAAAGGCACTATATAAGAACAAGTCCATTTCAAGAGATTGGTAAGAGATTGCATATTTTAAATGCAACCAAGTTCTTACCTTCTCAGGAATGCTCTGAAGAGAGCTGCATGTGTTGTTTGCACATTGGTGGAGAATGTTTCACTTATGTGTGTGTGAACATCTTATACATGTGGGCGTGTTTTACCAGTCTGGTGGGGACATAAGTCTGATTACACACTCACATTGTGGGGACGCGCATTCCTTTTGGGGACAAAATGCATGTGTCATTAACATAATCATTATATCTTGGTGAAGACTTGGTTTAAGGTTAGGGTAAGGAAGGGTTCAGGTTAAGGCTGGTAGTGGTTACGGTTTTGGTTAGGATAAGTCTCCAGGAAATGAATGTAAGTGAATGTACATATCCCCAAATGTCATGAAAACACAACTGTGTGTGTGTGTGTGTGTGTGTGTGTGTGTGTGTGTGTGTGTGTGTGTGTGTGTGTGTGTGTGTGTGTGTGTGTGTATAGAGTGTCCACACTACTGCTTACAAATGCGTACCCAACTATAACTATACTACCCAACTTTAGCTTTGAAGCAAATATAAAAAAAAACTACTGATCAGTTAATGCCCGACGCTTGAAAGTATTTAGTATTTGGTTATAAATCAAAATATTGGACATATTGAACTTGACCTTATGATGGTGCGCGGCTACAAAAATCTGTAGCGTAATATTAAGGCAAAAACAAGCCCAATGTAATCATGACAATAGCAAGTCAAAGAAGTCACAAAATATACAAATAACACGATGCACACAGCTTAGTGCAAGTGACAAAGACAAAGAGGTCAAAATGAAATAACATGAAAACCAAACATATCTCATCACGAGACGAGTTGTTGGATGTAATACAAAATAATGCAAAAATAATGCAAGGAATTGTGGGAACTTCACATAACATAATCATGAGCTAAATGAGCACCTTTTATGAAGAAGCCCACTAGTGACACTACTTACATTTTGCAGTCTTCTCTTGAGGTCATGATCCGGTGGTAAATGTGCATTTTCAGGCTCTTCAGAGATTAGCAGTCCAGTACCAGAAAAGAGACTGGCAAAGAGGAAATACAGATGCCATCACATCTGGGTAACTATACACACACGCACCCACACACACACACACACACACACACACACACACACACACACACACACACACACACACACACACACACACACCCACACACACACACACACACACACACAGCTTCATTTTTTTAAGGTTAACTTTATTTTCCAAAACCAACCACTAGACGAGGTGTACCTGGTTGCTTTGATGTCATTTTCAGTATGGAAAGTTGTTGTGTAAATAGAATATGTATCTTTAAGGTGATAATGCATGATAGCACATATGGCACTGAGTCAATATGTTTTCTTATATTGACCCCGGATCAATTACACAGTTTAACGTTAAGCACCGCAGTGTGAAATAAAGTTTTTTTGGCGATTGTTATCCGCCAATATTCAGTAAAATATGTGATCAGGCATTCATGCTTTTCCCTTCGCCGCTCTCTGATAATGTTACATTGTAAACGACCAATCCGTTTAACAGGAGGAGAACGAAGGTTCCGTTCGGTTACCTTATGATGCGTTCAGGTTCTGTTAGGTGAAAATGAGTATTGGGCGAAGGTAAATTATAACGTTATTATGATGTGGTCACATGTAATCTCGTAAAATGTAGTTTTGGTGAGAAATTTTTGGGACAGTGGCAAAAATGTCTGATGCCTTGTAGACCAGCTGCTATAATCAAAGAACAAAGGGATCTGTATCTGCCAGTATGGATCATCAATGATCTGCAATTAATATCAGCGGCAAAAGAAACCTGACCAGGGATCTCTAAAAGTTATATTTGCATTGTGGCTATTTACATTATAATATACAAGGAATATAATAAAGGCATGTGTCTTCATGGCACATATTAGTATTGATCCAGTTTCACGCATATTCACAGGCAGGTGCTTAGATGTGCACTGATACTGATACTGATACTTAATCAGCGTTGGTCAGTCCATATCTGTGTGTGTTTTCAGGAGTGTGTTTGGTGTGTGGCGGTCAGTGGTAGATGCTACAGCTCAGTCTGCCACATTACGACTAGCCACTGCAGAGGAATACCGCCAGCTGATTGGACAAGCCTCCAGAAGTCATCGCAATGCGAAGGACATCCGAGCTAAGAGAGTGAGAGAGCTGCAGATAGTATAGAAACACATATTAACACACTACACAGAGCCTTTTTACCAAAGTATACTGTTGGCTGAATGGATATTTTTGCTGTGCGTGCATTTGTGTGTGTACGTGTCAGGGCCTGGAGCGGCTCCAGAGGGTACAGGGTGAAGTGGTGGATGCTCTGCAGGAGCTGCACAGGATCAAGAAGAGCTACCACCAACTCAGTCACAATGCCAATGTTGCCAGAGAGAAAGCTGCTGATGCGCAGACCAGGTAAACAAAAATGATGATGTAACCCCCCCCCCCTTAGTGTTTTTAAGTAGGATTATTATTTGGCGCCTCTGTTGCATTTCCTCAGGGCCTACTTGCAACATGCACAGACAGCTTCTCCCCCGCTGCAACCAACCCAACCTCAAAAGGTGGAGATACACCAAATCCGTATGTGCAGTTGACAGATCCCATTCATTTGAGAGCAAGAGAGCCGGCCGCTTGATGGATACAACAGGGGGAGTTGACTGACCATTCGCCGTATCTAAATTTGCACAATTGTTACTCAACCTCAACTTTATGCAAATGAAGTCCTTCCATCGCAATGCAGCAGGCTCGGATCAAACAGTCAAACTAGGCAGTGTGATAAGAAATGAATCAATATTCTGTTACTGCATGGCTTTTATCTCACCTCAAATGTTTTCAGAAACAAATTTTAGTTAACTGTAAAATGAGAACGTTTTTTGACCCGTCCACCATTTTTAAATCAGTCGAGCCAGAACCAAGCCTCTCCCACCTGCCGGATTAAAATGGACCGTTTGGGGTTCTGTCGCGTCTTTCTGTGTGTTGGTTGGATTTGGTGGATCTCCACCTTAAGTTTTATGCAAAAAAAGCATTTTCCCAGGAGATCGTAACTTATGGCAGACAGAATTGCATAGTGAAGTGAGGCCTCTTGGGAACCAATCCAAAAGCAGTTGGTGTCAATATTCTAAAGCCATTTCATTGTGCAATCAACATTTACTCCATGATGATACATGAAAACAAAAAACAAGTCTATTGCTACTTTAAGAAGAGGCACATCCATCCACATACAAGCAATGTGTGAGACAGTGTTATGGCGTGAGAGGAGGTGGACTTTACATCAATGATGCTTCGTGCCTAAACTGTCAAAGTTGATGGACAATGTTTTCCTCATGATTCAATTTTTTTATGTGAAGAGGTGTCTTATATGTCATCAATATGTTTTAACTGTGTCTTCCAGAGCCAGAAAGAGTGAACATGGGATTTTCCACTTTAAAACAGGACTACAGAAAATGACTGCTAAGGTATTATTCTGAAATGAACTGTATTATAATATATTGTGTATGTAGGGCTATATAACAGAAATTAACTGTGCTGATTTGCCTTATAGGGCTTTTACATATTGTAAGGAAATATGAGGGTAACTAGTCGGACAAATATTCCTGTGCTTCCAGATATGCTCATGAGTGAGCAGGCTTTTAAGTAAAGATAACTTGATTTTAAATATACTCAACATCATCAAGAGCACACTATTTGATTTTAATGTTGTACAAGGCTGTTTACATTATCGAGGATTGTTCAAAAGCAGGGCCCCGTGGAACTGCAGGGCCCTTACCTAGCCTCCAGGATATACTTCATGGCCCAGCTTGTTGTCAAGCTAAATACAGCTTGAGGGATAGAAAAACATCAAAACAATCTGACCAAACATTTTCAGCCTCTAACATGTTAGCAAACAGAGTTGTGCTAGTGTCCACCTGATTAAAACCTTTCTCAACCGAGAGCACCAACAGAACTATGTCTAACATTTTACACACTGAAAACACAATTAAACACGATCTAACAGAACCTTTCAGAACCGCTTGCAAAATATCGTAATTTTTTCGCTTTCATTTTACGAGATACCCTCTCAAAAAAGTCCTCCGACCGGCGATCTATTAGCTCCCAGAGCTATTCTTGCTACTTAGCAACATTAGCATTCCACCCGGATTCTACCGAACACTTCGGATTTAGTCTCCGTGAAACGGTTCAAACGTTACCCACAAAACAGTAAGCATAAACAAGCCATTCACCCCGCTGAAGAATTCTGAATTTGCACTCACCATGAGATGAAAAATGAAAAAACAGTGCTCATAATCCATTTTCACCACTGGAATCGGCTTCCTCTATCTGTTTCCTGTCTAATAAAACTCTTTCCTGAACAAAGGGGGGTCAAATAAGCCCGGCGGACCATGTTTCACATTAAGTAGACTCTGGCTTTTACGCAAGCTCCGCCTGCGTAAATCGGGATTTTCCGGAAAATGATCATGTCAATGAAAACCACGTTGCCTCCACTGCATTGGCTAGATCCTAACACGTGTATAGATGTGTCGTAGTATTGAATTGACCAATCACAGGCTCAGCAATGGTCCAATACACACACGCTATAGCGCATTCTGCCGTGAGTCGGCGGCACAGAGAGGCTTTGGAGAGGGTTCTAGCTCTTAAAAATGATGCCAGACTGCTGTATGTGATATATTGTGCATGTACAAGGATAAAGGAAGTTAAATATATCCTTATTTAAGTTATAAAAGTACAATGGAACAGCTGGAGAAGCTGTTTCTCAAATGACGACCTTTCGTGACCTCTCGTACGTTTATGTCTCTTGCTCTGGCCTACTTCACTCTATTCACTACAATTCTTTTGTGTGTGACTACTGCCATTGTTTGCTATGATGCTGGGTGGTTTTTAGGCTTTACTGAGCCTCATTTAATATAGTATTATCAATAATAGTGCTTTTTCACCATGCAAACCTGACATTTTCAAAGTGGAGCTGTGTTCCATCTTCATTTGCTATTAACCAGTAACATATACACAATATTTACACCTCTCACCAAAGCTCACCCACTTGAGTGTTATTCATAAATTCAAATTATTCAAATAGACCTTGTAGTTAGAGAGTAAGGCCCCTTTGAGTATGGGTATAGTATTTTCGAGCAGAAGCCAAAAAAAGGCCTAGTGATAAAAGGGTTTTAATGTCCTCCTTTTAGTTTCTAGTTTGTTTTCCTTTAGCTCCTGAGGGAAATATCTGTCTCTTTAGCTGCTAAATGCTCCACTATATTACCCTGCTAGTCTCTGACTGTCTGTCTACTGTTTGGAGCTGAGCAGGTAGTGTACAGTGGTTTTATCTGCTGACAGTGTCCATGAGAGCAGCTCAGACTGAACTACTTCCAGTAAGCTGTAATGCAGCGGTAACATTACAAAGGGACATACTGTAGGTGAGGGTCAGAAGCTTGGTGACAGACTATTTGCAGTTGTATTGGTGAACTGCTGTTACTGCAAGCTACCATTTTGTTGAAGAAAAAGTCAAAGAGGGCTAAGGAGATTGCTAACTGTCAGCAAACGTGTCTGAATTGCCAAACTGTCTGCAAACCATTGCGGTTTTGTGGAGCAGTTTTTACTCCAACAGAGGAGATAAAAGTGAATGATGCAACATAACTAAAAAGCTCTCAATTGTCTGAAAATCAGCACAGCTGAGACAGCTTGCTATTGGTCAATGGTGCAAATTCCTATGGATTCCTCGTCGAAAGGATCCTTCAAAATCCCGGTGTGTCCAGACCTTTAAGATAAAACAATAAACTGAAATAGGCTACATTTGGTGTCAGAGTCGGATATGTTTAAATTATGCGGCAGCTTATTACAATACACACTGGGTATCCATTATTCTTTCCATTATCAAATAGTCTTAAAACACTCTGACTTTAGGTGACTCATAAATTGTCATAAATTCAGTTTAATACAGTACTGTAAGTGGTTTACAGTGGTCTATATTCTATATATTTGTTCCTCTTTTCATGTTAAAGTTTGTGATGTTTGATGCATGTTTCACTTGAACTAAAACATGATGTGTGAACAGCTCAGCGCCAGGTTGAGAGAGTGCGACAACCGCTTGACTGAAGTTCGTAATGAGTATCTGCTGGTGTTATCAGCAGTCAACGGCCATCATCAACACTACTACACCAACGACCTACCACATATTATGGAGGTAAAACGCACACACACACACACACACACAGAGAGAACAGGAAGCCAGTTTGGGTCGTGTATCTGATAAAACAGTTACCACATAATTTCCTGACGTATTTTCTCTGTACAGTGCACAAAACACAGCCTATTTTCCCCTTATTCACTTAATCTGTACATTTCCAGCCTGGTCTCCTAAAAATTACGTTTCCATACATGAAACTGCATTTTTCGAGGGAAACTTATTTTCTACCAAATAGGTCACCCAGGAGATAGCAGTTTGTATGTGAAACCGAGTCAATGTTGTCTTATTTTAATTTAAGTCCGGGAGGAGACCAGGGCGGAGCCACGCCAAAGCACACAGACACACACACAGAGACACAGGAACACAGGGAAAACAGGAGGCACGGCCTAACCGTGACAAGTCTGGTATAACAATGAGTAAAACAAGTGAGAATGTCCATTAAAACAAACGCAGGACTTTCACCCAGGAGACCGTTGTCCATGTACCGTCTAAAAACCAAAAGTCAGTGTTGACTTTATCATTTTTTCTGGCTGAACTGGGTATTAGCATATGCATCAGACCAAGCCTGAAAGGGCCAAGCCTTTGCTCTTGCTCTCCCTGCACACGTGAAGAAAAATAATTTAATGATTTACCTTTTCCAGAATTTCAAGACCTAATGGATTGAATTCTGATGATATAGAGAGTCACTTTGGGGGGTTGAAATGCTTTGCAAAACGAGTCAGTGTTTTACAGATTGTGTATGGGAAAAACTGTATCTTTTTGGAACAGTGTGTCTCTGCAATACTGAGTATGGCCACTATGCTAAAATCACAGCACAGCCTAGCATTGGACTTGAATGAATAGTCTGCCATGTATAGTCCGTTGCACATTCTATACTTGGTAGAAACTTGCGAACCATAGAAAACATACATAATGAACTGAGGACTGCGGATACGGCTGGCGTTCAAAAGGTGCCCAACAGCAATTTTTCCTTGGGGCCTCCAATATGATATTCCAGTCAGGCATTGTTGAAAATGGTGGCAAAACAACTTGAAATAATGAAAACTGACACTTGTACTCTATTTCTCTCATCAGCAAATGGACGGTGATGTTTACGATGATTTAAGAAGCCATTTCACCCTGCTGTGCGGGGCAGAGATGGACACCTGTCTTGCTGTACACAAACTATACAGCACGATATGGGAGAGTGTTGCCAAGGTATGTCTGTATATGTGCATACAGCCGTGGCTCATGGGGTAGAGGGGGTCGTCTGGGAACCACGAGGTTGGCAGTTTGATCCCTGGCTGCTTCAAGTCCTGTGTCAAAGTGCCCAGAACTCCAAATTGCTCCCTGGGCGCTTTGCAGCAGCCCACTGCTCCTAATATGCTAAGGATGGGTAAAATGCAATTTTCATATATGTACTTAATGTAAATGACGTTTGAAATAAAGTTAAATTTCATAGTTTGCAAAAGTCCACCTAAGGAGGAGGCCACGGTGGATGGATGGACGGGTCAAGCAAACACAGGACATTCACCCAGGAGGCCGCTGTTTGTGTCCTGTGTGAAGCCAAATGTCATCTTTGACTTATTTTGATTTAACGTAAAGGTGCCACATACAAGATTGGAAGCATTTCTATTGCCTCTCAACAGCTGTCATCATTTTGACGGCTGAGCCGACAGCTCGCAGCTAATGGTGCTGACAGAGCTAACAGTGTTTACCTGAGGGGGAATCGAAAGGTGGGTACTGACGCTACCGCGTCAACGCATTCGATTGGGACTGCATTATCATCTGTAACTGTCGTACGAGTGAGTGCAGAGCGGTGGTCGTGAGCTAGACAGTGAAACATACACAGACATGCACAAACATGCACTAGACATTACTTCACATTACTTATCTTTACACAGCAAATAGTTTTTGCCAGCTATATTAATGCTCTGAATATCAAATGTATCACCTTTAAGAAACAAACATACTCATTTTTTGACTCATTTTTTGCTATAATGTTTTACTAAACCTACCAAGTAGTTTCTTTGTTAACCACATATGTTCATAACTGCAACCATAAGGCAAAAGAAAATATGTTTGCCTCGGAATGTAATTGAGAACGGAATTTAGTTGTATGGGAACAAGATTTTGTCGGAGACGGTGTTTGTCCACCGTGGCTCCTGTGAAACCAGACATAAGACATTTCTCACCTTGTCTCCTGAAAGACGGGGGTGGAGGCAGAGGGGTTACAGCAAGGTTGGCAGATTGGGAAAAAGCAGGAATGCAGAAAGAAATAAAAAACAAATTAAACACGGGAGAATTATTTTTTTAAATGTAAGGGAAATGAGAGATGCAAGAAAAGTTGGAAGATAATAGCATACATGTACATACAAAGAATGGGGGCAATAGCTAAGAGAGGCTTACTGGTACATCTAGGTACAAGAAACAAAAGTTTACATAAGAAAATTCAACACATACACAAAATGTCTGAACTAATGTAGCAACTTGGTGAAATCTCATAAATTGTTCCCTTCAAAATGTGAGTGTTTGGAAAGCATTTTAACACCTAGGTCTTAATTTGTATGATGTTACAAGGGTGGCACAGATGAAAACGTTGTTTTTTTGTCCACTCACACCCAAGTGATACAGTGCAATTTGGTATCCAGTTTGGTTTGAAACCATGACTGCTATGTGCTGTTTTGGTTGCTTGAGGTGCACCCACAGACCTTTTCTATATTGTCAGAGCATACGTTTCCAGACCTCTCTTACAAATTCTGGATATATTTTTTTTCCAAAAGGATAAGGTAGGAGGAATTGTTTTGTTTGTTCCTGGTTAACATTGATTGGTTGCTGTATTGTCAGGTGACCAGAGAGAGAAATATTCTGCAGTTTCTTCAAGAATCTGTCGTCTTCAGCAAAACCCCTGAATTCACCTTCCAGCCGGCTCCACATGACAAGGTGTGCTTGAATGTTTGTGTGTGGGAACTCCGGGGGAACTCATTTAGATATTGGAAGGAATTGACAAGAACGTTCATCATTAAGCCAAAACAGTAAATAAGCATGGGTGCATGTGTGTGCATGTGAAGATGTGGGTATAATAACATTCATAGAATAACTTTATGATATAAGGCTTGTATTGAGTTGCACTATGCAGATGTGTACAAGATGACACATGGAAAGCTTAAGAATGAAGAGTACGTTTGTCTCTCTTTTGTACAGGTGTCTGCTCTACAGGAGGTTTGTGCTTCAGAAGCAGAGGGCTGGCTGGTTAAGGAGGCCAAGAAATGGGCTACAAAAGCTGCTAAAGATTACAAGATCGTCACCCATGGAGAGAGGGTGAGACTTTGATTTCAAAGTTGGGAAGTTACTCCTGAGCTAATGAATGCTTGTAGCAGTGGCCCTCAGAATTTTTTCTTCTGGAAATACAGCTTTCTCTAAAAGTTATTATATTATTATTAGGGCCCGAGCACCGACGTAGTCGGAGCGGAGGACCTATTGTTCTTCTAATGTTTATTATTAGGGCCCGAGCACCGACGTAGTCGGAGCGTAGGACCTATTGTTCTTCTAATGTTTATTGGGGCCCGCGCACCGACGTAGTCGGAGCGTAGGACCTATTGTTCTTCTAATGTTTATTATTAGGGCCCGAGCACCGACGTAGTCGGAGCGTAGGACCTATTGTTCTTCTAATGTTTATTGGGGCCCGCGCACCGACGTAGTCGGAGCGGAGGACCTATTGTTCTTCTAATGTTTATTATTGGGGCCCGAGCACCAACGTTATTATTATCATGTGGAACGTCATGGGACGTACAAAAAATCCTTTTTCACTAAACCAAACAGGAAGTCGGCCATTTTGAATTTCATGACGTTTCTGGACCGTTTCAAGGCATCATACTTTAACGAACTCCTCCTAGAGATTTAACCCGATCAACTGCAGATTTTTTCAGTATGCTCTTGAGACCTTGGCATTTAAAAGTTACTCAAAGATCAAAAAGTTATCGTACTATGTATCCGCGGCGTGGCGGCAAAAAAACACCATTCGCCATGAAACAGGAAGTTGTTGTAACTCGGCCGTACATTGTCTAATCTGCTCCAAATTTCTCATATGTCATACCATCCTGACCCGGAACACATCTATATGACAATTTAGAATCATAGTAATAGCGCCACCTTGTGGCAACTGGAAGTTGTAAGTTTTGTACTTTGACATCCTGCTCCTCACAGATTAATCAGATCCCTCTAAAGTTTTGTCAGAAAAGCCTTAAGACCTTGATAATGCTTCATTGTGAAGATTGTAAGAATTTGTCGAAGGGCGGCGACGTGACGGCTCGGCGAATTTCAATCCTTCGCCATGAACGAATAAACTGATGTAACTCGACTCCACATCATCAGATCTTTACCAGATTTCACATGTTTGATTAGACTCCAGGCCTGAAGACATCTGCAGGCCAGTTTTGAATCCTAGTCATAGCGCCACCTACTGGTAACAGGAAGTTAAAGTCTTTATACTTTGGCTTGTTTCTTAGTAGGTAAATCTGATCAACATCAAATTAGTTCCACACAAATGTAAGAAGTTCATAATGCCAGTTCATGAAGCTTTTGATGTTTCGTCCAACGCCGTTGCCGTGGCGACGCAGTCTTCACGGTGAAAAATAAAGGTAATTTTGAGAGGCTAAAAATGCTCGAAACATAAGCAAACTCTACACACAGATTACAAGCCCAAAATGTAGTTATATAATATGATTTTATTTGTTCAGAGTGGCAAATCGGCTCAATAGCGCCCCCTACAAAATTTCCACGAAGCAGCCCTCGCAGTACGTTTCACATAAATGTATAATATTTGGTAGGCTCATAAATCTCATACATTTTATGAATTTCTAGTGTCGTTTTTGTCATTTCCAGGTGCTGTACTCTAACGAACTCCTCCTAGGGAAATAATCAGATCAACTTAGAATTTGGTCAGAACAATCTAAAGACCTTTGTGATTAAAAGTTACTCAAAGCTTGTTGTTTCTTGAAAGGCCGTTGCCGTGGCGACGCATTCTTCGCCATGAAAAATTAAGGTGTTTTTGAATGTAGTTATCTGATGTGACTTTAATGCTTCAGAGTGGCAAGTCAGCTCGATAGCGCCCCCTACAATTGTTTGACGATGCAGCCCTCGCAGTACGTTTCACCTAGATGTATACAATTTGGTAAGCAGATGTATCACATGTAGACTTAAAAAAAAGTCTGAGGGGACCATGCTCTAAACCCAACCGGAAGTCAGTCATTTCGAATTTTGTATGTATTTCTCGTGTTTTTTTTCCATTTCCAGGTGCTGTACTACGAACTCCTCCTAGGGAATGAATCAGATCAACTTAGAATTTGGTCAGAACAATCTAAAGACCTTAGCGATTAAAAGTTACTAAAAGTTTGAAGTTTCATCGAACAACATGGACTCGGTGTGGCGGCCATTTTACGTGGTTCGCCATCATCCATCAAGCTGTTGTAACTCTTTGTCAAAACTGTCCCTAACTTGACATGCTTGTTGACTGTCATGACTTTAGGACTTCTGCATGCCAATATTAACTCATAGTCATAGCGCCACCTACTGATAAGCACGGACGTAAGCAGGATTCTATAATTACAGCGCCCCAAACACTGAACTTATTGAAAGGGTTTGTGGGCACACTATGAGAAAAAGACTCCTCTGATCTAAACTGAACTGACAGTCTGTTATGTTACAAACACTGAAGCGCATTCACACACATTCATTTTGTTAATGATCTTAACAGGCTTACATTTATGATTGTATCGGAGGTACACTCAAAACATTTGAGGCTTGAGACCTGGCAACATGATCTTGCTACGCTGCTGGTCGACGCAGGAAATATCATCTAACTCGTGCACGCAGTGTATGATGGTCACAGAAATGCATGGCCGCGTCAACCAGAGTCCTGCCAGTACCCTCGACGTGCGTGAAGTTGCGAGGGCCCGATCAATGCTGCTTGCAGCTTTAATTATTATTATAACTGGATTCATGTACTATGGGCAGGCCATAAAAAATAATGTTTTTATGTCCACAGAATTGTTCATCTGTCTTTTTTTCTCTGTCAGGCTCTACAGATGTTAGAGAGTCGGTTGAAGCTCTTGACAGGGGAGACGGGGTACAGTGTGGAGCAGAAAATAGCAGAGGTGCAGGACAGTGTCAGGAAGGCCAAGGTAATAAAGAATCCAACATGTCAGTTAGTCACTTCTACTCTTCACCTTGTCCTGTTACCATTCGGCTCTCAGTATCTCCCTCCTTCTTCTTCAATGTATAGAAAAAGCACATCAATTGATAAAGCATATAAAACAGAATCACAATAAAAAATACAGTTTTTATTCAAAATGAACAGCAACATTTTGTAAAAGAATACCAATTATCTATCTAAGATGTTTCTACTCAAAGTCTGCAGAAGTCCATGTATAGAGGAGGTCGGAGTGTAGAGATACATCTGTAAGAAACAAATCTGTAGAAAACGATAATGTGCTGGCAGAAAGTTATTGTAAAAGGCAAACAAACACAAACACATCGCTGTTCATGTCCCATGTGAAACCAAAAGTCTACTTAATTCACATCCATAACTTAAATTATGTCACAAACGTAGTTATTTTAAGCCAAACCACGTCTTACTAAACCTAACCATATAGGTTTGTTGCCTTAAGTTTTTGTTTTGTTTTGTTTACGACATTAACTATGTGTTTAAATCTGCAAGCATAATCCTGGAGATAATATGTTTCACGTAAATGAGAATGCTGTTTAGTTGTACGCAAACATGAATTTTAGGAGACAGGGTTAAAAAATGTGGAACTGCTCCCTGAATGTTTCGTAAACCTTTCTTTGATAATGGTAATTAGCGTCAGCGCTTAGCAACTCTGTGTATCTGACCGGTCTAAACAAATACATTTCCCCATTCAACATTGGACAACTAACTAATAATTCACCACATATAGCCTCCTTTTTTGTGGGAAGAAATATTCCAGTTCTAAAAATACCTTCTCTTCAACAAATATTCCAAGTTCAACCACAGAAAACACTTCCTTTGTGCTCCAGTGCTTAACAGATATCTACAAAACAGTATTAAACAGCATTTGCACATCTGCCAACGTAGTTCTCCTACGTACACCAGCAAAATGAAGGAAAGTAAAAAGTTCATATAGTTAAGCGCCGGACTTCGTGCTAATTTGACAATTTGAATTTGAGAACAGAACCCAGCTGCTGTCTGTGTGTGTGATTGTCTGACTGACTGTGCGTCTTGTTTTCTTCCTGTCTCAGCTCAGCAGGGTGAAGGCAGAAGCCCGTCTGGCTTTGTTGTCAGACAGTGTCACAGGAATTGAGATGTGGCTTCACAACGCCATGAACCAGGCAGAGGAGGAGCTGGAGAGAGAGAGACGCCTCAGTGAACAGAGGAAGTCTACTGAGGACGTTTCAGTATGCAAACACACACAGACCCAGGAATTTCCTGAAAAAAGTCCACTGTATTTTTATTATCAAATAATACTCAAACTGGAAGAAATAGGGCATTTGTTGGGGATTATTTTCAGGAGTGAAGTAGCTGCAGGACGTTTTATGTAGGATTGAGTCAACACAAACAATGTGTGTGTTCAATGGATCACTATGGCACAGAGAAAGATGATATATCAGGCTTTGATACACACACACTCCTTGTTCGTAGGATACAATCATTGTTGGTTTTGTCTCTTAATGGGACTTGTTGATGATAGTGAAAATATAGAATTTCACCAGACATGTCCTTTCAGTCAAATCTGTCCACATCTGATCCAGTCGGGAAAAAGACATGCTGGTCATTGAGAGATGGAAACATTGTGTTTATTGAAAGAATTAAATTCCATTGCTCAGCGAGGTGGGCTGTGGGCCTCTAATTTAAACCAAAAATAACAAAGAAGGGTAACATTTGGATGATGAACCATATTGAGAAGAATATGTGAGATACCTTGCCTACTCATGGACAAGTTTTCATTGTGTGTCTTTTTAGGAGGATGAGTTTGAGCTGACTGACATTGAGGACTACGATGATGAGAACGGAGACATCTTTGTAGATCCAGAGTCAGCATCTGGAGTTTGTGTTTACCCTGCAGCCTGCAGAGTTGTCTATAGCTATCAGGTAGAGATCAATGAAATATTGTACAGTTAAGAGGTGGTTTACCTCTGCAAAAGAAGCAAACCATCTTTAATCTTAGGGTCAGGGCTTCACATGGTTCCATTCAGAACTCCCTCCATGCTTTTGAAATGAACAAAACCAATTCTCAAATATCTCAACATGACACCTTGACACCTCTCTTTTTGCTGTGGTCATGACAATATGGGAAAGTAAAGTGAAGTTATAGGCCAGAACATTTTGAGAAATCAACAAGGTAACTAGAAAAAGTATATCAGATGTTGTTAAAAGATAAAAGGTCATGCCTATCCTACACAGTGTTGACCTTCTCTGAAATCTGTGTAACCTTATGGAAAAGATACAGAATGTTGTATTTTGAGAAAATCTTCAGAAAAAAATTACAAATTTAACTGCAGTTGGTTTCAACAAAAGCAATAGACAGTGTTTTATCCTGTGTATATATAGTGCTGCAGTTGGAAAATGTTTAAAGAATTCATAATGACAAAAGCATGTTACTTCCTGTAGGCCAGCCAGTCAGATGAGCTGTCAATCATGGAAGGGGAAGAGCTTCAAGTGATTGAGGATGGAGACATGGAGGACTGGCTGAAGGTAGTTTGGTAGTTTGGTTTGGTTACATTGTAACCTTTCAAGGTATATGTACAGAGAATGATCCCCTGCTGCCAGAATACACAGATACTTCTATAAGGCACACCGGCTTGCCGAGCCACGCCCTGCGGTCCTTCCACTCCGTTACATAGTCCATGTATGTCCATGTATTAGTTAACTCTTTAAGACTCCCCGTGAGGAGAGAGTGTAGCCCACAAGCCCAGTTCACAAAACAACAAATAACAAACAAACTATGTACTTTACATACCAACCAGGTCAAGACCCCGTAGAACCAAAGGCCAAGCCTGAGAGGCCAACATTATTACATGAGGTCTGCAAGAAAACCGTAAGCCGCAGCCATCGGTCATTACGAACACAACCTACGGGTCTGCCCACACAAGTTACTGTTACTAAGCAATCAAACTCAATTTCTCAGGATCCTTTAGCCCTAAACTCAGCCCATGAACTCAACGTTTACAATAACAGGATACTATGATCTGTGACCCAAGACTTCATCAGGTTAACAAAACCCACTGTGCTGTTGCGCCCTGCCTCTTAACTCTGCTCTTTCTTTGCTCTCTACCTCTTCTCCTATACAGCAGAAGTGGAGATCAGCTCTCTTTTGTCCCCGGCTACTCACCATGTGGTGGATTTCTGATCACCATGTAGTCTGCTTTACACCTTATAGCCACTAGATGGTGCCATAGCTACCACTCTTTCACAGGAAGTTACTCCCCATAGTGTAGAGCAGCACATTGTTTCATTTGGCAAGTGTACTGTCCAAGCTACACCACAAGGCAACGCAACATCATAGCCAATATGTTTTGCTTTGTTCTACTAGCCAATCTGTTTAGTAGATGGTAAATGGACTTGTTCTTGTATAGCATTTCTAGTCTTCCGACCACTCAAAGCGCTTTAACACTACTTGTTCATTCAACCATCCACACACTGATGGCAGGGTCTACCATGCAAGGTGCAACCTGCCCATAAGGACTGTCTAATCATTCATACCCATTCATACACCGCAGGCACATCCTATGGGAGCCAGTTGGGGTTAAGTGTCTTGCCCAAGGACACATCGACATGGACTAGCGGAACTGGGGATCGAACCGCCAATTCTTCGATTGCAGGGCATTGTTGTGCGACGCACAACAATGTAGAGCATTTCATTTTTTCCCTAGCATGAATGCCTCCCTGCCTCTAGCTACCTGGAGCGTTACAGCCCTGAGCCACGAGTTAAGCACAAGAGCTCCAGAGTTCACTTCTCACGGTACTAGTTAATACATGGCTGACAGTAAGACAGATGCTGCTAACTATGCTTTTCTTGCAGTAACAAAGGCAACTCGAGTTTGTTAGCAACAGCGAAACTCAATAATCTGAGCCCAGTTAGAGCCAGACATCTTACTATTGGTTGATGAAACAAAATTATGATTGGTCATAATACAATTAGTTGATAGAACTAAATGCTGATTGGACTATGACACCACTGTCCAACTTTAACAGTACACTTGGACCAGCTCCTTGATAGTATCTTGTCATGAGATCACTGGCGCAGATGCTTTATGACACACAATTTTGACCCTAACTAGTCATACACATGTCCATATCAGTCTAGGTGCCACTCTCTCTGGCACCGCTAAATATGTCCCCAGAGCAACATAGGACGTAACAATGGTTCCTATCACATATAAAACCAAACAAAAATCTTAAAGTTGTACAAATAATAATATACAAACAAGCATATTAAAGCTACTGCAGATGTAAAAACAAACGCATTTAACTTACCAGAGCTGTTGTTCACTATTTAAAGACAAAGTCCATCCTCCTTTCTTTGTTAATAAAGAGTTTAATCCCACGGTTGTTCAGTACATCCGTGCGTTTTAGTTCCAGTAAGAAGTCCTTCTCGATTCATTGACGCCAGTGAAGACAGTCGAGCCTCCCCAGTTGTATTTCTTGAATACGTTTTAATGCGTTTGAGGCTGAAAATGTCCGCTCGACAGAGGCAGCAGATATTGGGATTGTCACCGCCCAATATGTCAGGCTAGCCCACTGACCAATCACGTATGGCTAGGCCAGCTAGCAGGCTCTGACACATCAAAGAATACGCCCAACATGTCAAACTAAAGATCTGATTGGTTGAACACTATGACAATCAACAATATCGTCCCCATTCACTTAAACTGCACATGGATTCACTTGTGAGTCTGCAGGCCTCGGGCCTCTCTTCTTACCTAGAGACACAGAGGTGAAATCTGATTGGATAAAAGCTCTACTTAAAACAAGCTGCACTGGAAGCAGAGCAACTGAGGAAGACAGTAAGGCAAGTTTATTTGTATAGCACATTTCAACGACAAGGTAATTCAAAGTGCTTCACATAAAACCATTAAAAGCATCAAAAACATTCATTGAACATTAAAAACAGTCATTAAAACATTAAAAAGCAGTGTAAGAAATAAAATACAGTAGTAAAATGCAGAAATGCAGCTGATTGATTAATATCCTTGAATCTGGTTCAATTAAAGGCAGCAGCAAACAGAAAAGTCTTCAATCTTGATTTAAAGGAGCTGAGGGTCTCAGCAGACCTGCAGCTTTCTGGGACTTTGTTCCAGATATTTGGGGCAGAAAAACTGAACGCTGCTTCTCCATGTTTAGTTCTGACTCTGGGAACAGAAAGTAGACCAGTCCCAGACGACCTAAGGGGTCGGGATGGTTCATAAGGTAGCAGCAGATCACAGATGTATTTTGGCCCTAAACCATTCAGTGCTTTATAAACCAACAGCAGGATTTTAAAGTCAATTCTTTGTTGGACAGGAAGCCAGTGTAAAGACCTCAGAACTGGAGTGATGTGATCCACTTTCTTTGTCTTAGTGAGGACTCGAGCTGCAGCGTTCTGAATCAGCTGCAGCTTTCTGATTGACTTTTTACAGAGACCTGTAAACACACCGTTACAGTAGTCCAGTCTACTGAAGATAAATGCATGGACAAGTTTTTCCAAATCCTGTTGAGACATAAGTCCTCTAACCCTTGATATATTCTTCAGGTGATAGTAGGCTGATTTTGTAATTGTCTTGATATGGCTGTTCAGGTTGAGGTCTGAATCCATAACTACACCTAGATTTCTGGCTTGGTTTGAGGTTTTTAACGTCAGTGATTGAAGCTGAGCGCTGACTTTCAATCGTTCGTCCTTGGTACCAAAAACAATTACTTCTGTTTTTTCTTTGTTTAATTGAAGAAAGTTCTGGCACATCCAGTTGTTGATTTGTTCAATGCATTTACCCAGCCCTTGTATGGGATTATAGTCCCCTGGTGATATAGTTATGTAGATTTGTGTGTCGTCTGCATAATTATGATAACAGACTTTGTTGTTTTCCATAATCTGAGCTAGTGGAAGCATGTAGATGTTGAACAGAAGAGGCCCCAGTATTGAACCTTGGGGAACACCACATGTAATTTTAGTCAGTTCTGATGTGTAATTAGCTACAGACACAAAGCTACAGTAGCTGTGCAATGAGAAAATAAGATAATGGGAAAAATATTTTTATAAATTATAATACATGTAGTGTATAAATAATTAAATTATAAAATAGATATAACTTTGTGATTCTGTTTAGGCCAGCAGAGAAGGCTTTGCAGGCCCTGACGGCCCACCACTGATTTTATGCATTGCCATTATGATTGTTCAACTGGATTTTGGTCTGTAACTTTGATTGTTGCTGCCTAGCCAAGATAGATAGTGTCAACAAAGTTGAGTGAACTGACGAAAGTCTTTGTCCCAGAGGTTTGAGCTGTACAACTTTCAAGCTGTTTCCAAGAAGCTGAGAACTCTTTAACCTTTTCATACCTAGCCCCATTTTTAGGCTTCTGCTCGAAAATACTGTACCCATACTCAAAGGGGCCTTACTCTCTAACTACATGGTCTATTTGAATAATTTCAATGGAGTAATAACACTAAGAAGGGGTTGCTCATATGAATTGTGTAAATATTGTGTATATGTTACTGGTTAAGAGGAAAGGAAGATGGCACACAGCTCAAATTGAAAAGTGTCAAGTTCGCCTGAAGACAAAGCACTTTTTGACATAATTTCTTTGAAATAATGGCAGCTGACACTTCTAACACCTCTCCCAAATCATAGCACAACATGTCAGCAGTGCACTCTCTGCAAAGTTTGACTTTGATAAAGTGAAGCAGAACAAAATTAGAGGTTTTAGTACAGAGAGTTTAGGCGAGGTTTCCAAAATGTGCATTTGGGCACCATGTGTGCCATGTGTGCCATTTGAATTTTCTCATGTACCAAACTACATATTTCACTTGTATATTACTAATGGTGTTCAATACATCCTAATACAGCAGTTTTGGGCTTTTTTTTTTTTTTTTTTTTATTTTATTTTGAAAATTCAACCAGACATAAAAAAACGATAATGTGATTTGTGTTGCTGGTGTCTGTTTGCTCATATCTCAGTGATAGTATGACTTAGAGAGATGTTACATATATGTCCCTCATCTGTGTGCTGTTGGCATGTTTACTGCAATCTCGGTTTCTTTGTTAGCATCGAGCTTCGATTGCTAGGTCCGGATATGTGGGTGTGCACACTCCTGGCGAAATATGAATATGGTACTGTAGTAATTATAATAGGCTTTGAGTGAGTTGTGTTTGGAGCATGTACAAATGGCATCAATAGTCTTTTAACCGAGGTTCTGAAGTTTCACGTGGTATGCAACATCATTTTTTTTTTTTTTTTTTTTTTTTTTTTTAATTATTTTTATCAAACCATATAGGAGCTTCCCTTAAGGGACCCTTAAGGGACCCTCTCGGTAGGAAAAGGTTAAACCTTTGAGTTGCTCTAAAGGACTGTGGCCGGAAACCTAACCTTAAGACCAAAAGGGGGGAAGTTAGGACTCACCACTAAACATGGCGACTGAGGCATCAAACTCAATTTCCCAGGATCCTTAAGCCCTAAACTCTGCCAATGGACTCAACATTTACTGTAACAGGATATTGTAATCTGTGACCCATGACTTCAAAACCTGCAGCGCCTCAGCGTCTGCCTATTTTCCCATGTTTCTTTGATGTCTTCCCCTTTGTCTCCACTTCCGGAGTGGAGGTCAGCTCTATTCTGCCGTGGCTCATCTCCACGTGGTGGATCTCTGACCAATGTGTAGTCTGCTCTCCACCTTCCACTGGAGTTCCGACTGCAGTTTGAAAGCAGCAGCAAAGCCGGATCTGGGTCTGTTCGGGGTGGGGTGGTTACTGTAGGAGGCCCCACTGAATTCTGACCTGAGGGGCTTCTGGTGAACCTACAAGATGTTGTGCCGCTGATGATTTAGGTTTAGTACAGAGTACAGAAATAAATATATTCTCGCTGCTGGTCTCATTTACTTATGTAGGTCTTATAAAAGCGTCAGTATTCAATTGAGACTGTTTCATAACCACTTAAAAGTTCCTCCCAGTAACATTCTTTATTTTTTATTGAGTTAAAGGGTGCATGTTTTCCAGTGTCTCATCTTTATCTCTACTTGTTCATGTCTCTGTCCAGGTGTGTAACGCGTGTGGTCAGGTGGGGTATGTTCCTGAACGTTATGTGCAGTTCCCGTGTCTACCTTCAGAGGATGCCACTCAGCTAAACAGTTCTTTCAGCTCCACCTCATCCACTGGGTATAACGAGAGGGCAGTTAGCAGAGGTCAGTTTTTTGTATGTGTTACTTACTGTATTAGGTACTTACATATCGTATTTGAAACACAGTAAGAATGTAATGCAATAGTTTACATTTAATACAATACTCGGCTACTGCGTCAAACCGGGCATCCCAAGCGTATGTACTGTTAGGAATTTCAACATGTGGCAAGCTACTGTTAGCATGGCACCTCACAACCAGTGGCACCTCACCAGTGTTGCGGAAATAACATTCTATCACCAACGCTAGTGCTAAAGTTAACTATTTTGGAGGACAATTCTGCAGTTTAATGTGAAAGTGAGATGTGAGCATTTTTCCCAGCTCTATCATTACATCAGACACTTTTATCCAAAGCGACTTACAATTCAGATTGTATCACATTTCTACACCGTAGGCACAGCTACGGGAGCATTTTTTGGGGTTAATTGTCTTGCTCAAGGACACATCAACATGTGACTAGCTGGAGCCGGGGACCGAAACGCCAATTCTCTGATTGAAGGACGGCACTGCTATCCACTTAGCCACAGTCGCCCACGGCATGCTGGCTCCCTAAATTGATGTAATTTGCATGCAGACTTGATTCAAAATAAGGTGAAGTCATGTGAGTGTGTGTCAGGGGTGTCTCAGACTAACAATTCACATCGTCAAATCTGATTGGTCAAGTCTTGCCTATTGTTGACGGATTGTCGAATCATGGTTTTATTTTTTGCTCGTTGAACCTCCTCTATTTAAGCTTGATGTATCTATGGAATAATAGTAAAAACAACAAAATTATTGGTTGAGATACATGTGACTATTACTTAACTGTTGTTTCGGAATTATGAACAGTGCTGTTTGTGTCTGTACAGTGCTGCACTATCCAGAGTACTGAAATGGAGCGGAGATCAATAGACAGCCAGAATGACAGACACTGTTTCTTAGCCTGCTTGTAGTTTTTAGTTGCTTGTAGTTAACTTTCGGTCCTAATTCCATTTCCCCATTGTAGCAATCCACAGACAGAAGGGAAAGGACAGGGAAGTAAGGGACAGAACAGCTGATTATACACATACAAAATTGACTTTGATTAAACTATATTACGAACTGTATTGCATCAAACAATCCACAGATTAATCGAAAACTTGATTCTTGCTGTGTACATGGATAAATTAATATTAAATCGCATGTAGTCAAATATTGTTGCTAACATACTCCCATCGGCCCACGTTCATTTATTTTTATTTATTTATTTTTCTTCTAATGTTACCCTGGTATGTGCTTGCATTCTAGACTAACAATTTTCTTGCATACGGTCATTCTATTGCTTTGACTTTTATTTTGACATATTCTTACTTCCGAACTACCTGTCTTGCTTTGCGTTGCTCTTCAAAAGAAAAAACAAATAAACGATAAAACAGACTATCAAAACATACACGCACCAGGGGGGCACACTCCTCTAACTAGTGGCAATCGTCTGACGCCTAGTGGCACTCCTCTGACTAGTGGTGGCAATCGTCTGACTAGTGGTGGCAATCGTCTGACGCCTAGTGGCGCTCCTCTGACTAGTGGCGGCGCTCCTCTGACTAGTGGAAATCGTCTGACGCCTAGTGGTGCTCCTCTGACTAGTGGCAATCGTCTGACTACTGGCGGTGCTCCTCTGACTAGTGGAAATCGTCTGACGCCTAGTGGCGCTCCTCTGACTAGTGGAAATCGTCTGACGCCGAGTGGCGCTCCTCTGACTACTGGCGGCGCTCCTCTGACTAGTGGAAATCGTCTGACGCCTAGTGGCGCTCCTCTGACTAGTGGAAATCGTCTGACGCCTAGTGGCGCTCCTCTGACTAGTGGAAATCGTCTGACGCCTAGTGGCGCTCCTCTGACTAGTGGCAATCGTCTGACTACTGGCGGCGCTCCTCTGACTAGTGGCAATCGTCTGACTACTGGCGGCGCTCCTCTGACTAGTGGCAATCTTCTGACTAGTGGCAATTGTCTGACTACTGGCGGCGCTCTTCTGACTAGTGGCAATCGTCTAACTACTGGCGGCGCTCCTCTGACTAGTGGCAATCGTCTGACTACTGGCGGCGCTCTTCTGACTAGTGGCAATCGTCTAACTACTGGCGGTGCTCCTCTGATTAGTGGCAATCGTCTGACTACTGGTGGCACTCCTCTGACTAGTGGCAATCGTCTGACTACTGGCGGCGCTCTTCTGACTAGTGGCAATCGTCTGACTACTGGCGGCGCTCTTCTGACTAGTGGCAATCGTCTGACTACTGGCGGCGCTCCTCTGACTAGTGGCAATCGTCTGACTACTGGCGGCGCTCCTCTGACTAGTGGCAATCGTCTGACTACTGGCGGCGCTCTTCTGACTAGTGGCAATCGTGTGACTACTGGCGGCGCTCCTCTGACTAGTGGCAATCGTCTGACTAGTGGCAATCGTCTGACTAGTGGCAATCGTCTGACTAGTGGCAATCGTCTGACTACTGGCGGCGCTCCTCTGACTAGTAGCAATCGTCTGACTAGTGGCAATCGTCTGACTACTGGCGGCGCTCCTCTGACTAGTAGCAATCGTCTGACTAGTGGCAATCGTCTGACTACTGGCGGCGCTCCTCTGACTAGTAGCAATCGTCTGACTAGTGGCAATCGTCTGACTACTGGCGGCGCTCCTCTGACTAGTAGCAATCGTCTGACTAGTGGCAATCGTCTGACTACTGGCGGCGCTCCTCTGACTAGTGGCAATCGTCTGACTACTGGCGGCAATCCTCTGACTAGTGGCAATCATCTGACTACTGGCGGCAATCCTCTGACTAGTGGCAATCATCTGACTACTACTATATCTTTACATAGCAAATAGTTGTTTGCTGCTATATTAATGCTCAGAATGTTAAATACAACTAATTTAATTAATGTTACAGACTGTTGTTACAGTCTGTAAATAGTTTGAATTATTTCCCTTGCCCCACACCGATGCAAAAATATGTTTGATTATCTTAACTGAATATTACTCCAGTGTAATCGCTGTTAATGAATATTTTAAGTTTTAAGTCAAGCACTTAAGTAAAAATACTGATTCTCCAGGTCATAGAAAGGGTTGCTATGCCACACAGTGATTAAAGTAATCCATATTCCATAGCAATCCATTTGAATTTGAGCTCCAGTATTTTTCTGATCAGGCATCTGACAAGCAGTGTCAATTATTACATTACGTTTGTAAGATGATTGAATAAAATATTGAAATATTAACCATAGGACAAGAGGTTTTTGATATTTATGTTAGTTAAATGAATTGTTACATTAATCTGGAATTTAAAAAATATATAGTATATTTGATATAATCAACGAATTATACCAATTGACTAAAGGAAAAAATTATTGTTGAATTAATCGATGAATAAATTGTAAGATGCAGCCTTATATTATAATTTTGGATACTGCAACTTAGTCTATGGTGATATTCTCGCACACTAAGGAAATTATTTTAGGAAATTTAGGAAATTTAGGAAATTACTAAATTTTGTATTATCAGTATTACTAATAGGCTGATATTTACAACGAAATCTATTAAAAGAAGAAAAGAAATCTACCAAAAGCTATACTCCATATCATGATATATTAGTAGAGACCAAGTAATTCTATGTAAAATCAGACATTCTGCACTCCCATATAGCCCCACTGCAGACTGTGAGATTGGCAGTTGTATCAGGCTTCTCAGAATTAATCGTCTAATAGTGTACGTTTTGGGGTCACCCCTATGTGTTACTAATCCAGTTTCACTTGAATTCTGTGTCAGGTGTAGCCAGAGCTCTGTACTCCTACCAGGCCCAGAGTGCAGAGGAGCTTTCTTTCCAGGAGGGGGCACTAATCCACCTGATCCGCTGCCAACACGCAGAGGTGTGTATTATCTGTATTAGTGTAGACATGCTGTCTTCTGTTGCCTGAACTTATAAGAACACAGCAAATCTTTGCAGACTTCAAAATCCCACAATCCATCGGAATGCAGAAGGAAGAGATGGGTTCATGAGGCAATGCTGGAATTGTTCTTATGACGAACCGTCTATCTGTTCTATTCTTACTTTTTATTTGTGTGAATCTCACTAAACGATCTACATGAATGCTTTGTTCTACAGGTGGATGATGGGTTTTGGGAGGGCCAGCTGAATGGACGGATCGGCCTCTTCCCATCGCTGGTGGTGGAGCTCGTTCATGATGAAGAGGAGGTGGAGGATAAGGAGGAGGAGGTTAGACTGTATTCTCTGGTTTCATGAATAATCCTGTAAATCATGACTTTTCTGGATGATCTTACAAAAATCACATAACGCTCAAAGCTTTATACCACTCACCCTCTGACCTCTGCCCAACTCAACTCATTTCTGTTGATTTAACTTCCTGATTGTCTTTGTTGCTCCTCTGTTACTTATTCATTGTTTCTTCAGCCTCCCCCCGCCACTACCATGCCTCCCTCCATCCCAATCCCTTCCAACCCTGGCTGTAGTCCAGCTCTTGGTGCTACTCCCCCTGGCTGTGTGGAGAACAAACAGCAGGTATTTCCCCCAACAGGTGAGTGGTGTCAGACCTTATTCCAGCCAGAGATTATTGTTTTTCGCTTCATCTGCTTCATTTCTAATGTCACTTTTTTTCTAAACTAAATGTGTTAGTTAAGATGGTAATGGCTGTCGGTGTTGTCCCATCAGACACTGCAGGCGGCAGCCGCAATTCTCCAGACTTCTCCAGCATTCGACTAAGACCAGTATGTGCTTTTTATCCAAAAGAATATTCTCTCTATTTATGCATATCATTTGGGGCACAACAGCATGCACTCAACAACTAAATGGAGAAATGGGGATTGGTGAATGCTGATTATACTTGTATAGATGATCTTTGACCTGACAGTGAAACACGTGTTTTACTTCACTCTGTCCTGTTTTAGTGTCGAGCGCCTCCTCCTCCTCCAACACAGAAGCCTTCACCTCAGCCTTGACGCAAAGACGGGAGTTACTGTCAATGTTTCACATGACGTGTACGGACCAGAGGAACACTGATTTTGTGACTTTCATTGTTATCATTGTTTTGTTTGCTTCTGTATTTCTTAGGTTTTCCCACTGGTCAACTGAGTTGTAAGGTGATGTGAATTTACAGCAGATAGCATAATCACACATAAGTCACTTCAGACGAGTGGAACGAACAGAACTAACAGCAGAAACAACGTGGAGCTGCTTAAATACACCAACATTCAGTGTGATGGTGATACAACATTAACATGTAAGGGTGGTTGTGAAAAACATTACAACACACATAGTGTCTATCACAGGCAAGTGAGCTTTGTTAGCTCTCAGCTAATGACCCTTCGGAAGCACAGCAGGTTGAATAGGAGCTCCGATCCTCACAGTCCTAACTTAACCCCCGTGCATCTGAGTTAAATCTGATAACCACCTTCAGGCCTGATTATAACTACCAAATATTCGTTAATTTTCAATATGTCACTGTTGGTTTTTTTATGGTAAGAAAACACACAAAAAAATGCCAGGGGGATTTAAAAAACATGTGTTCACAGTCTGACATGTTTCATCGATTAGCAACAACATTGATCTTGATGCATTGCATGCAGCAGCATCAACTCTAGTGCCAACCAGGAACACAACATGACACACAGGAAAGTGGCTCAACCTGATTTTGAGGCCGGGGCTCTAGATTGAAAGCCTGATATATAGAATGCATAACTTTATGCTGTGATGACTGTGGGATCAAACATTGTGGTTTGAAGGAGTTTCAATGGGGACATTTCTGTCTGATTGTCTGTAATTCGGATACACAGTTTATCACAGACTTGTTATAGGAACTGAGGCTGAGGCTCACACCCTGCCATATGCTTTAAAACACAGGCAAAGCAATACACATGGCCCTAGTGATGCACAACGGTTCAAATGAATTGATTGAACACTATCTGAAGGAATATAAAAAGAATAGTAGAGTAAAGAAAACATCCATTAACACCTTAATAGTCTTTTCCTATATGCAGAATAATATACACTATTAAATACTGTATTCAATTCTGCAAGTTGTGACTTTACCAAAACAATTGCTCATCAAAACAAACATTGTACTGTAGTTACATTACAATATAACACAATATTATATGAAATTTGTATCTATACGGAGAAATAAGTATTATTTTGCATTTTAGTCTGCATTTGTATAACTGTTTTGTACTGTATTTTTTATTTTGTATCATTATGGATTGAATTAAACCAATAATATGTGTGTAACATGTGTTGTGTGATATAATGTTCATTACTTCCTGTATCACCATGTTGTGATGTCATCAAGCTCAACAAGGACCCACTCACAGGTTTGAAAAGCAAAGTTGTGGTATTTATTTCATTAGAGTCAATAATGATACATCTGCATATTTACAAGTCTCTCACATCAGCAGCATGTGTAGTATACTGTACATATGTCCCAGAACAGAATGTGTAGTATACTGTACATATGTCCCAGAACAGAATGTGTAGTATACTGTACATATGTCCCAGAACAGCATGTGTAGTATACTGTACACATGTCCCAGAACAGTATGTGTAGTATACTGTACACATGTCCCAGAACAGCATGTGTAGTATACTGTACACATGTCCCAGAACAGTATGTGTAGTATACTGTACACATGTCCCAGAACAGCATGTGTAGTATACTGTACACATGTCCCAGAACAGCATGTGTAGTATACTGTACACATGTCCCAGAACAGCATGTGTAGTATACTGTACATATGTCCCAGAACAGCATGTGTAGTATACTGTACACATGTCCCAGAACAGTATGTGTAGTATACTGTACACATGTCCCAGAACAGTATGTGTAGTATACTGTACACATGTCCCAGAACAGCATGTGTAGTATACTGTACACATGTCCCAGAACAGAATGTGTAGTATACTGTACACATGTCCCAGAACAGCATGTGTAGTATACTGTACACATGTCCCAGAACAGCATGTGTAGTATACTGTACACATGTCCCAGGACAGCATGTGTAGTATACTGTACATATGTCCCAGAACAGTATGTGTAGTATACTGTACATATGTCCCAGAACAGCATGTGTAGTATACTGTACACATGTCCCAGGACAGCATGTGTAGTATACTGTACATATGTCCCAGAACAGTATGTGTAGTATACTGTACACATGTCCCAGAACAGTATGTGTAGTATACTGTACATATGTCCCAGGACAGCATGTGTAGTATACTGTACATATGTCCCAGGCCCAGCTAATGAGAATAAATTATACATCTAAAAATAAAACACCAACCCCCTAATTTTTTAAAGCGGTTTAATGAAATCTAAGGATTTACAGTGATTATGGAGAGAAGTGAGTTTAGATGCTTTTCAGTGGTCCTTTAATATGAGTGGAGTTCAATAGCCACTGATCTATGTAATGCTTGAGATCGCACCATTTTGGTATAATTGACGCTTTTTATTGCTGCCCCAGCAACATGGTGCATGTATTGAAAGATGACCAAAATGTATTTATTATCGTTCCCATTGTCCAAAAAATAGAGTAAAAGAAAAATAGTGTGTATTTCCATGTGTTGTTATGTGAAGAAACTGGATCTCTTGGTTGAACTGGATTTGTACATTTATACTGTTGCTGGTGTGGCTGATTGTGACTCTACATACCAAGGAACCTATGATAGAAGGAAGGATCATTACGTCATCGTGACACCATTCTAAAGAGGTATAAAGGTTTGATTTGAGGCATTTGCTGGTTATTTGAGGGGGGGGAATCTAGACACCGAGCCTCATGGGTCTGTTGAATAATATGGCTACCGACAGCTGCACCATTAAGACACCTCATATTTATATATATAATACTATATTTGCAATGCAATGTACATATATGATGCATTTAAACAATTGTTAGAGTGCATAAGAAAAAAAAAGACATGGTCCTCTACACATACTGATCATAATCGTGTAAATGACTTGAGCACATGTATTTGCAATAGAATCAATATGTTGTTGACACAGCAGCTTATGTCTGTGGTGATGAAGGTAGATGATGGAGGTGTGGATATGTGATGTGGTTGGTGACCAGTAGAGGGTACCATAGTCACACTTTGAAACATTCATAAGAAAAATGTAAAAACATAAACACATGAACGTATCAGAATCCACTGCAGAGGTCTGGATAAAGATGCAGTGCTTTAGACTTGGATGGAGACAATCTGTGCACATGTCAGTTTGAGAAAAGTTCACACAGCCCAACAGATGATTGTTGAAATGAAAGTTTTGGGGGAAAAGAAAGACATGCAGTGAAAGGGGAATTGGGTCAGCAGACTCAGGCCTCCTGGTTGCTTTCCCATAAAGGCCAGGAAATGACGCTGACCACTGACCTGAAACCTTTGAACTCTGTCTGATGAACTCCTTCTGTTCTCACCAGTCTCTGGAGGAGGACCAGAGCCAGAGGCTGGACTGTACTGGGCTGAATGCCAGCAAATCCTAACAAATAAAGATTCCCTTCTAGGGTTTTAGGTATTAGGCCATTTTTATAAGGCAAAACTCTTAAGGTTTTGAGAATGACTTTGAAATATTTATGCAAAAAGTTTGTACTGTTATGAGACAAAAGGTGTACTTTTAAAGCTACCAAAAGGAACTCTCATTTTGTGTTGATTTTGATGGTCTCTGTGGACTAAAGTGGTAGTGTTTCCGAGCACTAGAGTTCCTTTAGAAAACCTCTAATTGTAATTGAACAGGGTCTGACAGTCGGCTCCTCGCAGTCCTGGTTCTCCCGTGCCTCCCTTCCGTCCAGCGGCCCCGGCAATACAGCTCCGGCAACGAATTCCAGCGAGGGAATGGATGGAGTAGCGAGGCGAAGCTCTGCTCCTGTGCAGGGGAGAAGATGCTGCTGCCGTGCGCTGAGCTCGCCTCCTCCCACAGCAGCTTACTTTATTCTTCAGTTAGTTTGTTGATCAATTTCAAGTTTCTTTCGCTGTTTTCTTCAGTCAGAGCAGCTACCTGCTTCTTCTTCTATGTATTCCAAAGAAACTGAATGAACTGAATGTGATATATAAATACTTCAGATTATTACTTTATTAGTTGCGTCTTTGTCTTATCCTTAATTGCCATAATATTTAAGAAGCTAAGCATTGGAAAGATTGTTTTTATTTTACTTATGAAGAGTGCTTTTGAAGCCAATTTATTTTATGAAATTGAGTGGAACATCTGTTACAACCGGGATCTTCTTTTTGTATTTTAGCTACCATTTCTGAAGGCAATGACAGCGCTTTTATAATCTATATGAGTAGTCAGAGTCTTGTGTAACCAAATTTGATGTAATTATAATTCCTCTGTCCACAGATTGTAGCGTTTCAGACGTTCAAACCAAAATCAAACCAAGGTTGGGGAAAAAAGGGTAATTCAACCGTACAACCATATGCAGCATAGATCATGCCTTTAGATTGTTGCTGCAAGGTTTATAATGATAATTATTATTATAATGACATGATAATTATACTGTAGTACTTTTGTATTTAGAGTAGACACAGTAAAGGTCAATGGTTGTAGATACTTTATGTATGACATCATACACCTGTAACTATGAGTATGATTCTCTTATCTGCCGATGAAGCTTTGCAAGTTAGACTTCAGAATACTCCATTGTACTTCAAAATAGAATTCATACTTTAAGTTTCACAGCTTTAAGGACAGCAGAGTTTATTCTGTGAAAGTTTCAGGTCTGGAGCTTATTTCCCACACTGTAATGCCTTGTACTGCTCGATACAACTATCATCAGTACATACTACAAAGTCTACGGCTGTATATGCCATCCGTCACCTTTTGCCATTATTTTGCACTATCCTGGTTCGATTTATGTTGAACACATTACAAGATAGCATGAGCAGAGAAGTATTGTGAATAACAAGACTAGAAACAAATGAATTCTGAATATGTATTCATTTCACAATTCCAGAAAACTAGACTGTGACTGGAGTGCCTGGTCTCCAGGAAATGTGCCTGATTACACTTGTGGAAGAACTTACTACTATACTGATATTAATGGTGGGACTACTCTAGTTCGTCACATCAATGACTGCTGACAGGGTCTTTGGTGGTAATAATACAATTTCCAATGGCCAAGCTGCCCATAGAGCGGCTGCTGCTCCCCTGTGCTTGTGCTGTAAATCTTGATTCACAATCAGCAGGATATTGATGAGATTAGGGGTTGCCAGCCCTTAGCACATTTAATTAAGCACCTAGATGTCAACTAACCCATCCGCCAACCAAGTGGTCAGCCTGTCACAAAACTATTCAGTCAAAAGAAAACTCCCCAGTGAGCTGCCTATAACATCTTAAACACAAAGGCAAAATAGTTAGCTATGATGTAAAGTATGTGTGATTTGTGGTGAAAAGGCTAAAACATGCATAGTCCACCGAGTCGTGCGACTCTTCACTTCTTTCTTTGGATTAACAGCGCTGAATGCTCAGCCATCTCCATATGACACTCCACCTATCATTTCTGTTTTGACTAAATGTTCACCATCTTCTCCAACTCCTGCTCCACCCTCTCTTCTTCTTCCACCTGTGTCACTTTGCAGTCCCTAATATCTTCCATCTCAACCATCTCATCCTTCTCTTGGCTCACCATTGGCCTAACCTCTGCTCTAGGAGGCTCTTCACTTTGACTTTCACATTGTCCAACACCTGAAACATAAACCTCTCCTTCCTGACCAATGGCTAGACTAATTCCTGCTTTTTCTGATTCAACCCCGAGTTCAGAAGCTGCTCCTTTCTGTTCTTTTATTAAAGTAGAGGATACTTCCTGCTCCATCATAGTGACAACAGAAAACTCTCTCTTGCTGTCAGGGCTGGCTTTGATGATGGTCACACTGCTTATTCTGTTTCCTATTGGTGAGGAGGGGGACAGGGGACTGGAAGGTGACAGAGGCAAACTGCTCAGTCTGTCTTTAGAAAGCTGATCAGTGGGAGAGTAAAGGGCAGAACCTTTAGAATCTCCCTCAACTGGTGAAAGTTTAGCTGTTTTGAGAATCCCTACCCTCGCTATTTCTGTCTTTTCTTCCGTCTTCGGGGTTCTGGCTCCTTCCAGCTTTTGTTCCTTTAGTGATACTGGGCTTGAAATCATAGATGCTACAGACACCACACTTCCTGACTTCAAAGTCAGACCAGGTGAACATCCAAAGGACAGGTTTTGGTCAGCTGGAGAAGAGGGGGTTCGTGGTGATACTGGTATGGTGTCAAGTTTGGAGCTAGCAGTAAGAGGTAAGGGAGCTGGTGCTTGTAATGGACTTGCACTTTTTTCAAAGGATGAAGATGGAACAGGGGCCTGGCTAGTCATCGCTGGGCCTGATGGGAGTTTGGGGCTTGAGGCCTCTGATGGTGTATTTATTGAGCATAGTTTGGGGCTTGGTGTGACCCCCACGGGTGATATGGGCATTTTTAATGAAGAGGATGAAGATAGGGTCTTGATTGGTAACGAAGATGGAGGAGATGAACCTAAGCTTATTAAAGCTAGGCTTGCATCAAAACCTGATTGCAGATCTGGGCCAGAGCTTGGGTCAGGGGGAGTTTGGGTAACTGAAAAACCTGGGCTCGAACAGGGTTCAGGTTGACCAGTAGGAATGACAGGAGTGAAACCTGGACTGGCTCCAGGCATGGGGGCAATGGGTGTAGAGGTCTGTAGCGGTCCAGGATCATATGTCTCTTCATTTTTTAACACCTTATCCTCACCAACATCTCCTTCTTTCTCTGTTGTCTTAAATGAATGTCCAGATAAAGCAGGAGATGGAATGGGAAGAGAGGTGGGGGCAGAAGCTGCAGAAGTCCCAACGGAAGGTTTGAACATATGGTCTGTACCAGGTTCAGGACTAGGCCTATGTTTAGAGCCATTCTCAGGAGCATGGGCCAGATCCTTACTTTGGGAAGAGGGAGAATTAACAGAACCTGACATTTTAGCCGCACGTTGAGGTGAAACAGGAGTTTGACTCTTTGAGGGCTGGGTTTCAGGTTTGATACCAGGTTTAGTATCACTTCCATTAGCAACTTCAATGTTCTCTGCCTGCAACAGTTCCTCCAGCACTACAGGTTGCTGCTGAATAGCGAATCTTCCTGTCCCTTCTACTACTTTAATGCCAACGGGGTCGCTGCCCCGCCTTAACCCAAATAAGGTTACACTCTTCCTGCGTTTTCCCACATTCACAGTAACCCCATTAGAGCCCTCTGAAGGCGATCGGACATCCTTGAACATGCTTCTCAGATTGTACCCGCCTTCCTTCCGCTCCTCGCTGTCCTGGGATTGATCCAGCTGGTCTCCTGAACTGACCAATGGATTAGGACCTCCGTGAAGCTTCTTATCAGCGTGCGTCACCCGGAACCTGAAAGGATTTTGATACATTCAGGATTAAATATTTCTGCTACTCTATCAAAACTTGCACTCTGCTTAAGTGGTTGCATTGTTTGCTACCTGCCAACAGAGAAGACAGTCTGCTCTCTCGGTCGTTGTTTAAAGCGGGGGGTTCGACTTTGTCTTCGGCCCTTTTTAGATCGGACCTGGGCACAGAGGTGACAGGAGTTGTGGTCGGTACCTGAGTGGACTGTGTGGTGATGGGGAGGAACACCACCAACGGACTCCTTACGCAACCTGGACATCAACATTATCATTAGTATTACCATGAACATCATTCTTATGTATGTGTATGTGTACAGTATGTAGTGTGTGTAGTCTAAAGCTGCAATTACGCTTCTCCGGGCTGCATGTAAGCCAACATTTGGTGTTGTCTGGCACATCATTTTGGCAATGTTAAACAATTAAAGTTAGAAAATCAAATTGCTTTAGTCTGTCAGAATATTAATATTGGTGATGACAAGGCAAAATCATTAGCAGTCTTTAAAATTAAAATTGTGCACCCTTGACATTTTTTGGAGGCATGAACACAAGTTAATACATGTTCCTGAATGCTGGTTTTAAAATGATTGAATATATCACATACAGTAGTCAGATATGGGAAACCGTTAAGTAGTGTGACTGCTCAGCGACATTCAAGCTACTAATGAGGAACAAATACGTAATTTTAGGAGATTCCAGGATTTATGGAGCTTGAGGTTAAAAAATGAATAGTTGTGTCCTTGTGACATTACCATGCAGTCGACAGACAGACATGTGTCACACTAATGAGCTTACCCGGGGTCATGGTGCACATGGTTTCCAAACATTTCATTGAAGGCTTCCATGTTAGCTGGAGGAAACAACAGGAAGAACCCATAAAAGAGTCGCACTAAATAAGTACTGGTAGATGGATTTGCCGATACATACTGATCTCCTCTGATAAGAATAAAATTACAGGGCAAATGCATTATTTATTGCAGGATATGTATGTCGTTTTTATCCATCACATGTATCAGATCACAGTGTAGCAGCAAAGAAGTGAATAGATTCATGTTGATGACTTTTAACTTCAACTTGAAGTAAATTAAACAATATTCAATCCAAACTACTATTCAGCAATTCTTTGGTCACCTTCATTTTCAATAATGCATTTGAGGATCTGCTCCACTGTGTCCTGGTTCTCCTCGACCTCATCTGGAACACAGCAGAACAACAAACAGATTAAACCCTCAGCTAAACTGGTCTAGATTGGTCTGTCAACCAACACTGGTTAAAGGGTTGGTTCACTCAAGTTCACAAGAAGAGACAAGAGGTTTAGAGCTATGTTTCCAAATAGTTATCATGCCATTCAGAGAAGTCCACTATCTTTAGCTGTGTTTGTGTGTTTACAAGTGTATGAATGCTCATACGTGTGCATATACAGTTTTATGTATCAAAGTAAGTTGATGTTTGATTAAATCAGTGTGTGTGAGAGCACTCTGTGATTCAGACTTCAAAGAAGACCAAATAGTTTTTTGAGTATTTGTGTATAGAGTATTAGAGTATAGAGTAATGTTTCTTTCACACATGCACTGCAACCCTGAACTCAGACATTAAGTGGAAGAGGTGTACTTGAGAATGCAAAAATGTTCAAATAAGTTGGTCCGGACATACACTGCCAGCTCCCTAGTACAAAGTCTATGTAATGTTCGATTGTTTAACAGAGTCATCTCAACGTAAGATGTTTAGCTTAGTGAGTCTGGGCAGATTTAGGTCATAGTGCATTTATTATCTTGTTGGTGTTTTGTTTAAGTGACTGTGTTATTGTTGGTGTTGTGTATGCTCAATAATTGCCGAGATTAACGACCAAGATCGTTAATGTTGTGTAGAAGTGACTGTGCATTTCATACTGCTGTTTTGAGATTGATCAGTCACCGCTAGTGGGGTCAGTAGTTGCTATTTTATCAGTTCAAAGGTCAGAACCGCGGCTGGGCGAGTATAAGATGGTCAGCCGGGTTTCTGTGATCAAATAGTAATCCTCCGTATGCCACCGTGGTGGTAAGGATCTGCTTTGTTTCGGAGGATTTATTTTGTTTTGTTTGCTTTCTCTCTTCTTCTACTAACACACACATACAGTATAGCGTTAGCTACATATGTATACAGGTTGAGCTAACTACCTCAGACACATGCAGATCACGATTTCTATTGTCTCTCGCAATTTTAGGTCTCGGGAGGCGTGTTCACAAGTGAAACTACACCTCCGACCGATCTTCAATGTGTAGTCCCACGTGACGTAGCCAGGTTCTAGATTGCATCTGCCATTGTCTGAGCTGTTCTCTCTCTCTCATAGCACGCTCATAAATGTATAGTAGTTGTTGTTAGTTTCGATATTAGTTGACTAAACTCCGTTATACTTTAAAGAGCAGCTGTCTGTGATCACTCTTGTGCATGTGTATTGTGATAAAAGCTGATATGTGGTCTGTTGCTCGAACTCAAACCTTCACTTTCACTCTGAATGTGGAATAGTACTTTGACTGTTGACGTCATCGCGAGTGAACACAAATTATTGGTCCCTGTTCTCAGTGTGGTGCCCCGCTATTATTAATAATTGTTACTTTATCAAATTGAATTAATTAATTCTTACTGACATTAATAATTATATTGATATCAATAATTTAGTTTTTCATATTTGCTGGTAACTCAAACACGCTCTTTTTCGTTCCCAACACTGGTAATTGCCCATTCTTTTAAACACACAGACTTTCTGCTAGGAATGTGTGGTCTTTAAGCACTTGATAACCCTGATGACATTTAAAAACTTCGACAGAGCCCACAAACATTATGCACAGGCTGAATAGCACTCCTCGAGACTAGTAAATTGAATGCAACCTGTTCAGTGTCCCTTTAGGTACTTGTGGCCTCCTTGTCTATTCTCAACCCACCGTCTTCATTTCCTCCAAGCTTCTCCTCCTCCTCTTCATCGTTCATCTCTCCAGTGCGGCAGCGGTAGCCCTTCTTCTTCAGCAGGTGGCAGACGAGGAAGCCAAGCAGTCCGGTGAGGAAGAAGAGGAAGACCACCACAAAGATTATGTAGGGCGGGGGATTATCCACCACCCCAGAAGCTTCTAATTCAGTCATAACGTAGGTTCGGTCTGAGTCATGAAGAGAGAAAGATTAGATTTAATAATTGAAGTTGAGCAATGAGGGTTATAGGGTTTTTAGATGTATATTAAGCGTGTTTCTAACAACTGGTTTGGAGCGGATAAACAGCGTAGTTTCGTCAGAACTTCGCGTATAGACTATGCTTTAGGCATGGCTGCAATCTGCCAGTAAACAGAGTAGAGGACGTAGAGGTTGCAAACTGGAACCGTAACTGGAAATTTGATCTAATTCATGTGCGATAAAAAAACAGAGAATTTGTTTCAATACGGCAATTAGTAATTGTTCTTTCATGTCTGCTAGAATTGGCCATATTTAATGCTGTCTGGAGACCAAGAATATTCGAATATCCAGAAAGAACACTGAAGATGACTGATCAGTCATGTGAGTTAAATGTTCTCTTAGTCAGAATTTATTCGGCAAATGCGTTTCCATAAGAGATGTAGTGCATCAACTCTTTCTCAACAAAGCAAGCAAAAACCACCTCAAGCTAGCGTAAAAACTTTTGTGCACAATTGAGGAAGTTTTATTGAATTATGCCGTTGTCATACAGCGTTTCCAATGCGATACTTAAAAATGCGTATAACACACACACTCATAGCTTCTGGACAACATAAATGTTTTGAAGATTTTTTACGAGAATAATAAAGAACATTTAAGCCAGTAGTAACACCTCCCAGCCCTAACCTCAGTCAATTGAGACAGAGGCATAGTATAAGTTAAAAAAACTTACAAGCTTTGTGGTTGGTTCAAATCATCATCATCAAGCCTTCTGTTGCAGACTGGTCAACATCAAGAGTAGGTCTAGGAAACAGAGAAAGGGAGGAAGATAGATCCATATAAAGTGACCTTTCAGATATTTCAAAGAAAAGGAAGAAAGAGAGACACTCATTTTTTTGGCGGTGAACAGCTGTTTGTGTGGCGTGTCTTCCGTCACTTCCTGTTTCCTTCACCTACATTCCCCTGGGTCCTAAGTCCCTCCATGTACAGCAGGGGTGTCAAACTCATTTTCACTCAGGGCCACATCAGCATCATGGTTGCCCTCAAAGGGCCGGTTGTCAATGTAAGACTGTGTAAATGTAACTACTCCCTAACATATTGTTAAATAACTGTCTGTTTTATGTTTTTCTTGGAGGCTAAATTTAGCTCCGTGTTTGGTGTCAAAATGCTGACGTAAATTGTAAATTTACACATATATAAATATATGTATGTGGATTAGATCCGGATTGCTGTATGCTTTGCCGACGAGGAAAGCGCTACAGAGACGTCAATACCAGCAGCAAGTTTCAAAAAGACTCGTAGAGATCAGGCTGTTCTAGGCGGGTAACATGAGCACTGAGCCCCGGGTGCTGATTTACTGCCGGTCCCGCTAGCAACACCTCACATCTCCGAAATCGTCGGAGCAGATTTTTAAATCGGCTGAATCTTGACAATTGTTTCTATCTTTCTATCTCATAATTTCGACCATGGGGATATTTAAATTTTCAAGTCTAACTTTACATTTTTGTAAAAAAAAAGAAAAAAAAAGAAATTAAATTTTTGCTGGCGGATTCGCGGGCCACATAAAATGACGTGGCGGGCCGGATCCAGCCGGATCCAAAAATGTATATCATACGAGAAATTAAAACCGGTGAACCGGTATACCGCCCAGCACTGCGTTAACGCATTAATTAATTAACACCGACAATTATTTTATCACGCATTTTTCAGTGGCTTTGTGGCACAAAGGCGGTAAAACTGCCTGTGCCAAAGCACACTGACTGTAATCCTGCGGGACTATTAGTGTTGGAATGCTGATTCAGCATTCCAAGTATTGTTATCCTGTTTCTCTTTATTCAACTTCTTCCGTATGTATTTTGCTACTTATCTCCTTCCACATTATTGAAGCTACAGAAACCATTCAAATATCAAAATGTTCAGCTCGTGTGCTATGACTTTTCATATTTCTAATCTTTAAACTTTTGAAATTATTAAGCTTTTTTCAAATTATTTTTGAATGGGATTTCAATGGAGAAAATTTTCAAATCCTCTTAAACTTCTTCGACTTTCAAATCCTTCTACTTCCTCATACTTTCAGCTACATACAGACGTTGAATGCAGCGTGTGGGAGAAGTATAGATAAACAAAAGCAAGACAAGCTAACAAAAGCCACAGCGAAGTGGATAGATACAAACTGCAGCCGATTAGTATTAGTATAGTATTAGTATTGTGGAAGATGTGGAAGGAACGTTCTCAAGGTGTGTTCGCGTCGCGTTTGGTGTGAACGCACCTTTAGGATCGCAACAAATGACGGCACATATGAGCCTCCCTCAAGACGCACCTTCACAAGAAGAATACACGAGTTGTATGAAAAGGAGAGGACTAGAAAAGCGACGGCGTTACAACGTGCACCAACTGTTGCTCTCACTGGAGACTACTGGACATCGCTGCAAGAAATATGATTGCTCTGCGAGACATCTGCCTTTTGAACACGTCCCCTGCATCGTTCTGTCACACTGTGTAAAGAGAATACTGCTGTTAAAACGCACCTTATTTGTTTAAAGTGTTTGCAAACCAAATGTTATTGCACTTTTGTTCATATAGCAGTACTTTTAAAATAAAAGTGCGCAATACACTACTTTTGAATTCATTATTGAATTTTGCGCATAACAATGCGATTAATCGCGATTAATCACAGAAAATCATGCGATTAAAAATGGTAATCGTTGCCCAGCACTAATTAATATAAATCAAATTCATTCGGCATATGGGATACAGCAAAACAAAATAACTGTGAGGCTCCCGCTCTACTCCGGCACAATAAACCAAACATTTACAAAGTTTGTTAAAGTAACGCAAAACAGTCCGATGACAAAATCAATCCCGACGCAAAGTCAATGACAGACGGCAGCGTACGAGACACCGCGGCTCCTTAATCCGCTGAACACACGCTACCTCACCACCGCCGGTTTAGCTGGTGGTACTCCGTGCAGACTCCCGCTGTGTAATCCAAGGAAAGGTCCTATCTGGTCCGTTTTTGAGCAGTCACCGGCAAATCGTGCTCTCCGAGTCCACTAAACACAGACGGCTTCTCCTGTCGGCGCGCACCTTCTCCTCTCGTGTCACTTCCCCCCCGTCACAATTTATACAAACCAGGTCAACTAAACAATAACAGACCCTATTTGTATCCTGTGTTAATCATTACAGGCAACTAATAACATTCATAAATACAGCACTTTTAAATATGTGAAGGAAAATAACCCATAGGTTCACCATTCATAATTGTCGTACCCAAAGGCAGACTTTTGCGATCATTACAAAAGTCCATCACAATTGTGCAGACTTATATTGTCTTGTTGGAAGGAATCAACTAATCGCGTCAATTTCAATACGCTATGGAATTGCCACCATTTCACAATTTGAAATGCTGGTGTGACCAGGACTAAGAGAAAATACAAAGAGGCTCCAGAAACTGAATAGCTCCAGCCCATCCGGCTAGCATGGCAGTCTGTGCCATTTTCTGGTGTGAGTGGGCTTTTAATTACAGGATGTCACAATCTGCTTCTCTGACCCTCCCTTCCTTCAGCCACATTGCCACCTCTCCAAACCTGTTCATGGCCATTTTCTACCTGTCAACCAAATGCCCCTTGACTTTTCCATCTGCCCCACCCATATTACTGACTCCAGCCCCTCCCCCCTGCCCTGCAATAACCCCTTTCCTTCCAGTCCCAGGCCCAATCCCCCCCTACACTCTGAACCCTCAGGAACTTAACTGACGTCACTTGGTAAATGCTTGAGTGTGAGAGGCTGCAAGGGCTTGAAATGGTATGAATACGAATGGAACAGCACTCTTCTCCAGCATATTACGTTACCTTGACAATGTCATAACATGTTATGTACAACTGTGGGGATTTATTCATATGTTTTACTCTTTCGGACTTCACCATGTGGTTAAAACAAAGAGAGAGGCCTGCAAGCCAAGATTGTGAAATTGTGCCAACCCCCCATCGGGCATCAAAATCTCACCTGAGTGTGAGATTTGGTTCAAACCACAACACTGGTTCCTCATTGGACGAGAGCCACGGGAACCCCAGGAAGTCCCTGTGACATAGCCATGATGTCACCAAGGCTATACACCGGACTATGTATACCTTCACTCTGCAACATCCATGCGACTCACGTTGCTGGAGGTTAATTAACTGAGGTGATAGTCTTAACTTCGCTAGTAGAACAACAGACTGCAGAATCCATTTCTGCAGAATTACCAACAATTCATAGCAATGTGACTTTATGGCCAGTGCACTGTACTTCGTCTGCTGGGGGAGCAGCCAACAGACTTAACAATCTGGTTAAGAAGGCCGGCTCCATCATTGGCTGCAAACTGGACAGTCTGGAAAAGGTGGTGGAGAGGAAGACACTGAAGAAATGATTATCCATATTGGATCACCCGGACCACCCTCTCCACCACCTACTGTAGGGACAGCTGAGCACTTTCTCCAACAGATACAGGAGAACATTCCTGCCCACTGCTATTAGACTGTACAATAAATCACCTCTGGCCAGATCATTCACACAACTAGAACACCGTAACACTGTTGTTTGTTAAATCTTTGCCCTATTGTTTGGTTAGTTAATTTAATATTATTATATTTTATTGTATATATTGTGCATTTTTATACCTAATATTTTTAAGATGACTTAAGTAACTTTCTATCTATCTATCTCATACACAGGGTTACCAATAAAAGGTTAACAAAGAGGACAGCACATGGGTGTTCAGCCTGGCCTTTTACATATACACCAAAACATTAAGGATTAAAGATGGAACATAAAAACACATGAAAGCAGAGACTATATTACACACGTGGTATATTCATCAACCATTTCTTTTAATTTTGTTATCAACGCTGTTTTGACAAAAACAAGTAAATAGATTATTTGACAAATACCTCTCATCTCGTGAGGCAAGAGCCTGGAAGACGTTCAAATCAGGGAGTAAAAAGCAAAAACGAAATAAACATTTATAAAAATGTCAAGATAACGTGATATGTCGCAGCAAAATGCTGTCCCATTCGTATTTACACAATTTCAAGCCCTTGCAGTCTCTCACACCCAGCAATATTAACAGGTGAGGTCAGAGTCCCTGATGGTTCAGGATTGAAGGTATGTCCCCCGTGCAGCTTTGGGACTCTCTGATCACTGTGTGGTAACAATGTGGCTGCAATCAGACCCTGCTGAACCAGGGCTGCAGTTCTTGGCTCGTCCTACAACTATGGGTTCAACAGTTTAGTGTTTGTCTGTAGCTAAGAGGGAGACAAGTACAGCCCAAGACGAATGACAGAAACAAAACTGTAAGTTTCATTTTCATGTCTGACTGGCTCCCAAACACAATCTCACAGCAATGTCAGAGACTCGTGTGGTCAAGGCTAGATTATCAACCGGGCCAACAGGAGCCCTGAATCCCCCAGGTTCACTGTGTCAATGTAAATGTGTTGAAGAATGTACAATCAGGAGATTATCAAGTTAAAAGACAAGGGTCTTAAGACAGGGCCTTAATTATTACCTAACTTCATTGCCCTGTGTCAATATGTCATTTTAAGACCTTAATTAAACAATGCATATTCCTAAGTAAATTAAATTGTAAAAAATAATTTGATACACAGAAAACAGAGGTTCAGGTATTGCCTCAGCAAAGGAGTCTTAACTAGTATCTGGGAAAAATACTATATATCACATTAAACCACAAGAATGAAAACCAGTTGTCTGCTTAACGAAAGAAAGAACAGAAGAACAGATCAAATGAAACCATGTAGCGAGCATCAACAGATACCACACAAAGACACACTGCACATTGGTCGATTGAAGGACGACCCTGCTCTACCACTGAGCCACAGTCGCCCCATGATAGCTGGAAAATAGATACAGTAGTTCTTACCATTTTCCTGCCGGTCAACGGTGGACACATCCAAACATGTGAAAGTCAATGTGGTGTGGCAACAAAAACACAGACAAACAGCTGTTGAGATTTGGTTGATAAACAATGTAAAAATGTGTGCGTTGGATAAGAAGCTCAAACCAGCAGACAGCGTGGGCCCTCCCTGTACAGTGGAGGGGGGTTCCCCTTAGAAAGACCTTTTCTGTCTATCTACACAGAGGCTTAGAGACAGTGTGTGAGAAGAAAATGATCAAACAAGGGAACTTATATATATATATATATATATATATATATTAACATATGTATATAATTATGTGTATACGACACACAACATCTAATTGTGAATGTGCTGACAAAAAATATATGCATACACACAGTGAGTTTACATATAGCAGCTTATCAGTGTTGCCCTCCCGCTGGCTTATCAGGGTCCAATAACGCCCCTCACACACACACACACACACACACACACACACACACACACATATTTATCAGCACTTTATCCCTCAGAAATGTTTTAGGGTGGTTAAGCATTGATAGTAGGCCTACATACTCTATCATTAGCACTCAGCCCTGAACACCTTCAAAACAGCTTATTGTACGTCACCGTCTTTGTGAAATCAAAAAAATCTTTAATTCACAGTACAGCAAGTGGTATAATGATGATTAATAAATGGAATCCAATACTCAGCTCCATTTATTCACAGTAATAATAATAATAATACATTTATTTTGTCTAGTGCTTTAAAGCACTCAAAGGCACTTTACATGGTAAAAACAGAAACAATAAAAGCAATAGGAATATGAACAAAAGAGATGACATAAGAGTAAGGAACAAAAACATACATAACTAGTAATACAGCTTAAAAGCAGATTTAAATAGGTGAGTTTTAAGTGCAGTTTTGAAAGTGGTGAGTGATGGTGAATGTCTGAGGTGCTGGGGGAGAGAGCTCCAGAGGGAGCCAAGGTGTAATGGAAAATGTCTTAGTATATTGTGTAAATGCTTTAGCTCTGAACTCAGTTCACCTTCACCTTCGTGTTAACATACGTGCTCAAATGTATCTTGCTGTTTGTATAATGGAAACTTGATATTCTTATGAGTACATTACATTTAGCAGACGCTTTTATCCAAAGCGACTTACAATTCAGATTCTATCACAATTCTACACCGTAGGCACAGCTACAGGAGCAATTTTGGGGTTAAGTGTCTTGCTCAAGGACACATCAACAAGCAACTAGTGGAGCCTGAGCCGGGGATCGAACCGCCTAAAACTGTTTTATATAATTGTTGTGAAACAGTCTATCATATGCTTGCATCATGAGACTTGTGATCCATGCAGCAGCTGACTGCACCCATATCCTCTTCTTCTCTGTGTTGGATAACAAGTACCTATTGTATATTCACATGTTCTGTGCCTTAAAACCTTTTGAAACCTAGCCCTTTTTAGGCTTCTGCTCGAAAATACTATACCCATACTCAAAGGGGCCTTACTCTCTAACTACAAGGTCTATTTGAATAATTCCAATTGATTAATAACACTCAAGGGGCTGGGCTTTGGCGAGAGGTGTAAATATTGTGTATACTTTACTGGTTAATAGCAAATGAAGATGGAACACAGCTCCATTTTGAAAATGTCAGGTTCGCCTGGTGAAAAAGCACTTTTATTGATAATACTATATTAGATGAGGCCCTGTTCAGCCTAAAAACCACCCAGCATCATACCAAAGCATGGCAGTAGTCATACAAAAAATAATTGGAGTGAATAGAGTGAAGTAGGCCAGCGCGAGATAGATAATTAAGGTCTCTTCCTCTTTTCTCCCCGTTAAAGGGTTTTTTTGGGGGAGTTTTTCCTGTTCCGATGTGAGGGTTCCGGGACAAGATGATGTCATGTGTACATATTGTAAAGCCCTCTGAGGCAAATTTGTAATTTGTGATTTTGGGCTATACAAAATAAATTTGAATTGAATTGAATTGAATAAACGTACGAGAGGTCACGAAAGGTCGTCATTTGGGAAACAGCTTCTCCAGCTGTTCCATTGTACTTTTATATACTAAATAACTGTATATTTAACTTCCTTTATCCTTGTACATGCACAATCTATCACATACAGCAGTCTGGCATATTGTTTGAGAGCTAGAATCCTCTCTAAAGCCTCTCTGGGCCAGCGACCCACGACTCCATGCGCTTTTGCCTGTGTGTATTGCGCCATAAGTCAGCCTGTGGTTGGTCAATCCCATACCATGACACCTCTAAACACGCCTTAGGATCTAGCCAATGCAGTGGAGGCAACGTGGTTTTGATTGACAGAATCGTTTTACGTAAAAAACAGATACGCGCACAGCGGAGCATGCGTAAAACCGGATTCACCAAATGTGAAATGTGGTCCCCCAGCCTTGTTTGACCCCCCTTTCGTCAGGAAACAGTTGAATTAGACAGGAAACAGATAGCAGAAGTAGGTTTCAGCGGTAAAAATGGATAATGGATGCTTTTCTTCATGATTCATCTCAAAGTGAGTGAGATTTATGAATTTGTCTGCGGGGTGAATGGCTGAGTTTTGTGTGCTTGTTTGCTGGTATCTTTTGAACGGTTTGACGGAGAGTAAATCTGAATCTAGCGATGGAATCCGTGTCGAATGCTAATGCTGTTTGATAGCAACTTCGGCCGTGGTAGCTTCTAGCTTGGTGTTCGGAGCATTTTTCGGAGTGTGTATCTCGCCGAGTCACGGCGAAAAAAACACGATATTGTGGTAGCTCTTGTTGTAGGTTCTGGTAGATCGTGTTTAATTGTGTTTTCAGTGTGTAAAATGTTATACATGGTTCTGTTCATCAGAAGTTCTTCGTTAAGCCGGTATGCATATACATGTTTGTAGGATTATTATATTTGTTTCTGAAAATTGCTTTCTACGGTACCGCTCGGTACCACTAGAACCCCAAATGGGGCTCGCTCGGTTTCAGATGGTTAGGATAAAACGTATATATCTGTGTGTCTGTTACACAGATAAAGCACCTCTTATACTTTACTACCATGGCCTGCACAGCCTGAAACATGACGTTCCAGTACACAGGCCCCCACCCTTGATCACTCTTGTATATAACTCTGTGTGATTTTTACTTCTGTAGTGCACACTTCTACAGTGACTGTTTAACTGTGCCTCTTCTCTGGCCAGAGAATAAATACTTTTAAAAGACAAGTTCTGTTTGACAATATTCTTCATTTCAGCTTAAAAAGACTCAACAGCGGCTAAAGTAATTTTTACACCACAAAGGCCCTGGGGGAGGTTGGCGTCGGCGGATTTAAGGTTGCGGGTGGGAGTGAGTCGGAGCAGGAGGCCCGAAAGGGCAAGGTTGTGAAGGGCTTTGTATGTAATGAGGATAACCTTGAACTTGATTCTTTGCCAGTGGAGGTTTTGAATGACTGGTGTGATGTGATCTCTGGTGCGGGAGTGGAAGAGCAGACAGGGAGCTGAGCTTTGGATGTATTGTAGTTTGTTGATGATTTTGGTGGGTGAGCCGTACAGGATGCTGTTGCAATAGTCCAGTCGAGAGGTGATGAAGACGAGGATGAGTGATGAAGCCGTGGATGAGTGATGAAGCCGTGGATGAGTGATGAAGCCGTGGATGAGTGATGAAGCCGTGGATGAGTGATGAAGCCGTGGATGAGTGATGAAGCCGTGGATGAGTGTTTCCGCGGCTGAGGAGGAGAGGAAGGGGCATAGACGTGCAAAGTTTTTGAGATGAAAGTGATTGACATGGCGTTCAAAGGAGAAGGTATGATTGAAAATGATGGCAAGGTTACAGATATGTGTGGAAGCAGGAACAGTGGTGCCATCGATGCAGAGGGAGAAGTTGTGGTGGTATTTGTTTAGTGATTTGGGGCGGATGATGAAGATTTCGGATTTGTCGCTGTTGAGCTTGAGAAAGTTGGCTTTATATCTGTGAGGCAGTTGGAGTGGGTGGTGGGGGTGATGGATTTGGTGGAGATGTAGAGCTGGGTGTCGTCAGCATAGCAGTGGAAATGGAGACCATGATGTTGCCAAGAGGGAGCAAGTAGAGGATAAAGAGGAGGGGACCGAGTACCGAACCTTGGGGGACATTTTGAGAGACTGGGGCTGTGTCGAACTTGAATTTATTGATGCTAATGAACTGTTCACGGTCAAAGAGGTATGATTTGAAAAGAGGAGGAGGTTGTTGGAGACATTGATTAGGGCGGTTTCTGTGCTGTGATGAGCTCTGAATCCGGATTGAAATAGTTCATACAGTTGGTTCGAGTCCAGGTGGGTTTTGAGTTGGTGGGCAACAGTGCGTGTCAGTATTTTAGACAGAAAAGGGAGATTGGAGATGGGTCTGTAGTTGTTGTGGATGGCAGGGTCAAGGCCAGGCTTTTTGAAGATGGGTGTGACTGTGGCTAGTTTGAGGGCGGGAGGAACGGAGCCAGTAGACAGGGAGAAGTTGATGACAGAGAGAAAGGGCGGGCGGAGGGCCGGGAGACAAGCCATGACTAAAGTAGAAGGGATGGGGTCCAGGTCGCAGATTGGAGTCTTCATGTCAAACAGTGATTTATTAACTTCTGAGGGGGAGATCAGGGAGAATTGGGAGAGTGACTGGTCAGTTAGTGGGGGATTTACAGATACAGGGTTGGACATGGCGGGGCTGGAAGTGGTGGCGGAGTGGACTGGGAAGGACTGAGAGAACGGGGGAAAGGAGCTCGCCGCGGTGCTGGTGTAAAGAGCGGTATAGAGAGCTGAGTCCTAGTGCGAGAGGAGGGCTCGGGAATGTCTGGCGTAGAGATCTCAGGGTACACAGGGCTGTGGGTCCTGCGAGGAGGCAGGTGGGATGGTGGAGGAGGCTGGGAGTCGCTAGCCAGAGGAGGGAAGTTGTGGAGGGCAAGGATGTCTTATTAATTCTCCAGCTGGACGTTGAAGTGATGAGGGGTGCAAGCATGGACCAGGGCTCGTGATGGGATGGAGTGGAGCTTACCAGTGTTTTAGGTTTAGCTTCAAGCCGTAGCCAGGAATCCTCAAGGATTGTGACCGGAAGAGGTGTGGCGGCAGCAGGACAGGAAGTAGTGGCATCATGCACACGGTCGCTGGTTGTGTCGGTTTGTGCTGGACCGAAGATGATGGTGTCCATGAGCTTCTTGGCATCCTGGAGCTTGTAGAGTGTGGATATTCTTCCTTTCAGCTCTGTGATTTTATCGGGCGGGCGCAGCTGACACAGTCCGATGGGGAGGTGAGTGGAGCCATAGTAGTTGTGTGGGACGCAGGGGCTCCAACCCGGAGCCCACAGCCTTGTTTAGGTTCAAGCAAAGGTGACAGTTAATTCACAGAGGATCCTGTTTACCGATTGTAGACACCCGGTATCTGTGGTCCCATAGCGTTAGCTAGCTCCAAAGCTAAAAACAAGCCGGTAGTAGCTCACATATTTGTAAAATTAAACATTCTTTTAATTTCACAGTGGTCAAATTCTATGTTAAGAACAGATTGTCCATTGGCCTTTCCAGGGGGGGGTGATAAAACAAATAAATACAGTATATAGTTTCAGTTTTCCACCTGTCTACACCAAACTTGTTACAAAAGCAGCCTTGTTATACACATTTTAACCTATTTTTAAGCAAAACTGTATGAGGGATACTTTTACATTACATTACAGTCATTTAGCAGACGCTTTTATCCAAAGCGACTTACAGTAAGTGTATTCAACATCGGTATTCAAGAGAACTACTAGTCACCAGAAGTCATAAGTCACCTTTTCCAAACAAGCATCTAAGAGCATAAACCAGAGCAAATGTCCAGTGCAGAAACAAACGAATGTAATAAGTGCAACAAACTAATATGAATACAATAAGTGAAACAAGCTAATACGAATACAATGAGTGCTAAGTGGAAGGCTCAGGGTAATACTTCTTGAAGAGGTGAGTTTTCAGCCTGCGCCGCAAGATGGGCAGCGACTCTGCTGTCCTGACGTCAGTGGGGAGTTCATTCCACCACAAAAGTTATTGGATGACAGTCATTTTGTCAGCAGGTTTTTCTGTCAGGCTGCATATGGCCCCAACAACCTCCATAAATCAGAAGGCGTTGCTTAAAGTCAAGAAAGGATCCTTCAATGGCTGAATTTCAAGGATGCGACATCATTGAATCCCAACTGTTCCAATATCAAGGATCCTTCGAATTTTCCAAGAACTGAGTCTTTGGTTTAGATGATTTTCAAGGATGCATGAGTGTGTTCTAAACACCTAGAATCTTATGCACACAATGCATTTCCTATCCCCTAATTTGGAAAGAGGGAAAATACTCTAATAATTATTTCACCTCAGCAGTCCACCAAAATCTTTTACTGAACAAATTTGAGGAAGGCCAATCCAGTTGCTAATTCTTCTTTTCTAACCATGACCAAAACCTTCACCTACTCACAACTGTATTGTTTTAACATAGCTGTCACGGTTCTCAGGTACAGCAAGACTCAGGCGCAGACGAGGTGAAGTAGCAAACAAGGTATTTTTCTAAGCTCCAAGCAGTCAAACACAGGAAGACAGACCATGAAGGCAAAACTAAAATGACAAGGAGCAGGCAAAAATCCAAAAACAGAAAACAAGGCAAAGTCAAAAACCAAAGAGACTAACCAGAGAGAATGTTGTTGAAAGGCGAAGACACACAGAGTTCCACAAAGTTCTGTGCTTGGACCAATTCTATTCACCTCATATGTTCATCCATTAGGCAAAATTATCAGAAAACACTCGTTAATTGTTATGCAGATGATACCCAATTATATTGATCTATCCTTGATGGACAAAACCAACCAGTTAGCATATTTCCAAGCATGCCTTAAGGCAGTGTTTTTCAACCTTTTCTGAGCCGCGTACATTTCTTACATTAAAAAGATCCCGCGGTACACCAAGCTTTGCTTTGAAGTGACGGGTGTTTGGTTTGGAGATGACGTTTAAGCTCGCTTGGGACCATGGCACTGTTGGAGAGCTTTTCCCCACACACCAAGCATAACAGAGTCGGTGCAGTCGGAGCCCCGGTGAAAGTAAATCCAAACGAAAGATAACTTTCACTGTATTGCCTCGAGCTCACCATTTTTTCTTTCTTTTGACCACCACTCATACTATGCTTTTCATCTGGGTTAGAATTTTGTCCAGAGCCCAGTTCAGAGTCTGCATTTATCCTTTTCAAATGTTTCTCCATCGCTGTTCGTCTTGTCACCGCAACCTCATTTAATTCTACCGTCTTAAATGAACAAGGTCATTATTGCGCTACCTACTGCCACCCACTGGTATGGAAGAGTATTTAATTACTTATCCAGCCACTATGTTGCAGCTCAGACGCTCAACAATGGCAAATTATTTGCAGCAACTAAATCATATTTTTTTGGACCGATTAAGTGAAATTGGACATTTTCTCACGGCACACCTGACGATCTCTCATGGCACACTGGTGTGCCGCGGCACAGTGGTTGAAAATCACTGCCTTAAGGAAAACCTGTATAACTAAACTCAGACAAAACTGTAGTAATTGTAGTTGGTCCTAAACACATGCCAAATAAATGATCTAATGATGTAGTTACTCTAGATGGCTTTGCCTAAAGTGGGGAGAATCTCTGAATTATCTTTGATTAGGATATGTCCATTAACTCCCACATAAAACAAACTTCAAGGACTATGTAGCATTGCAAAACTGAGGCTCAAAACGATGCAGAAAGTTAGTCCATGCATTTGTAACTTCCAGACTAGAATATTCAAATGTCTGATTATCAGAGTGGGATCCCTCAAAGTTCCTCACCTTGAGGTTTCTTCCTTATTATTTCCCCCGTTAAAGGTGGGGAGTTTTTCCTTATCCGATGCAAGGGTCCAAGAACAGAGGATTGTAAAGCTCACTGAGGCAGATTTGGGATGTTGGGCTGTACAAATGAAATTGAATTGAATGACTATATACTTCTTTGTTGGTGGTGTTGCCTAAATAAACAATGAAAAGCACATTTAAAACCTTGTTTGGACCCCATATTTCTGTTGTCCTTGCTAGCCTGCTGTCTAAACCACAAAGAAAAACATATGATGGATGTTTGGTACAAATCATTTGGTGAAAATAGACTTTGGAAATTAAATGAAACTTATTATAGTTGTCATATACATTGTACATATACATTTAACATCTGCATTTAACCCATCCCTAGCTTATTGGGAGCAGTGGGCTGCTGAGAAGTGCCCAGGGAGCGGTTAGGGGTTTAGTGCCTTGCTCAGGGACACTTCAGCACAGGACTCATAGCAGCCAAGGATCCAACTGCCCACCTTGCGGTTGCCAGACAACCCTCTCTCCCCAATGAGCCACGGCCGACCGAAATGTGTTGCCCGTATTAGTTACACTTTTATTTACAGCAACTTTCCAGTTGTTTTCCTTGATGAAGTTTAGCCTAACCATATTTATAACCACCAATATTATCCTGTGGGATCATTTTGAAATATTGTTTTTTTATTGTCGCATGTTACTTACTTGCGAATCAATATTATCCAGTCCCAATGTCCCCCTAAAGCCTCAAACCCTGAACCCTCAGGGACTCACTGACGTCACCTGGTGAGTGGTCGAGTGTGAGAGACTGTGAGGGCTTGAAATGGTGTAAATAGGAATGGGACACTCTGCTGCAACATATCACGTTACCATGAAAACAACAACAAATATCATGTATAATTGTGTGTATTTATTTTATACTTTGTACTCCCTGATTTGAACGTCTTCAGGCTCTTTCCTCACAAGATGAGGTAACTTCATATCATCTCTTTACTCGTTTTTGTCAAAACAAAAATCAAATATTTGATGAATAAATGAATAAATATCTTCTGATTTCATGTGTTTTTGTTCCATATTTAACCCTTAATGTTTCTGAGTAAATGTAATACTCCAGGCTGAACACACTGAGCCGTCCTCTTCGTTTACCTTTGTTTACGTCTCCATGCGTCCACTGGTTACCCCGTGTTTAACGTCACATTGCAATGATTTGTGGGTCATTCCCTTGGGCTAAGTCAGCATCTAAGGCTGACTGATGGAAAGGGTTCATAAAGGACTCAAAGTGTCTGCCAGAGAGCCTCAAACACTCGATGCTTTGACAGTGGGACAGAACTAAAGAGGGGGGACATGGGGATTGGACCAATACCTCATTTCTGGGGTCTTACTTGCCTTATATTAGGCATTTATTTTACACTATGCTGAAGTCATGTCCAACAGAAATCTTAAGTATGTGTTGCGCTGTAGACCTGTAAGGTAAAACAACCTGTTGATATATTTAAACATAGACTGTACTAATTATTTAAATTCATCTCTAGAAGTACACCCGCTCATTTGTCTACTTTCAATAACTTGTCTGGAGTGCATTCTAAACAATGCCCCTGGCGGCCACAACTTTTATGAACCAGCAGAATTATACATTCCTTCCTATTCAACCTAACAAAATCACTTATTGTTCTATTCAATGAAAGAATAGATGAAAGAAACGGACGCAGGAAGAAACATACTGACGCTGAGATGAAGGTTCTTGACTCATGGCCAGTCTCTCTCCGTGACGCGCTCACAGATTAAAGAGGCACAGAGCTGAACGCAGCAGAGCGATGACTCAGCATCACCGTGACCTCGACAGAATCCTCTCCCAATGACGCGTGTGTTCTACGGCTACATTGTGTTGCTCAGCATTATTTGTTATTCAACAAATAATGTTGAAAGTGTAACATTATAGACTTAACATGAGTAATCATGTGAAGTTAATTCTACTTATACAGCCCAATATCACAAATCATGAATTTGGCTCAATGGGGCTTTAACCAGAATGTTTTACTGCAAGGTTATTAGGTGTTTATTACATTTAAGATGTTCAATGGCGGCCTGTGTTGCAGTCACTAGCACTGTTGCCGCTCTGCGAAAGGCTTCTGGGTATGCATGTTCTTACCGTGTCAGCGTGGAGTTCACAGTGGACTCCTTTGTGTGACGGAAATCTTTGACTCTGCCCTGCCTATTGACAATAGATATGTTCAGTACATGTTGGAATGAGTCAAAGCTACAGAGTGAACTACACTGAATCACCAGTCACTGACTGAATTACTAGCTGTTAGCAATGCAGTTCTCACTGGTGACTGAGCACCGTGCGACTGACAGTATGTTACTTTCTCAAAACACATGCAAAGAAGTCCAACATTCATACATCTCAGATTAACTGAACACACAGAATATTCCATAGCTGTGTATGTGTTTTCTTCCCTTGCCTTCTGCTCAATGCGTGCAAGTGGAATATCCTCCAGACAGCAAGGATATAGCCTCCACACCAGCCCCACATGAACAATAGGAATAAGCAGGTATGATGGATAAGCATATTCCTTCTCTAACAGAAACAAATAGGCCAGTAATTATGTGTTCATTATGATGGTCAAACAAATCCATAGCGCAAACAGAAGAATGTACACAATCCGATGGGGTTAAGAGCATTATCATCCTCAGACTTGCACACAAACTGCAAATGTGAATAAATAAATGAATACAAAAATAAGATATGTACAGATGGATCTTAAGCCCTAATTGTATATGACATGAAGGTTAAATAAATGTCTGTTAAGTCACTATATATTGCCAAAGGAGGCAGCACAATGGTGTATTGTAATATTTATATATTTGCAGTATTACAAGCTGGGTGTCTGTGGTGACATTCAAGGGAAAATGCTGTATTACACTTTTCTCCATTACACACAAAAAATGAAACTATGCACACAATTCTGAAAAATAGCATGTTCGTATGGAATTCTGAATCGACTCCAGAATGCTAAACTCTACCACGTCATTGTTTTCACTCATAGAGAAATTCTAAATCAACCAAATCTTAAGGATTTACCACAAATGTGTATGCGATATATCGTGTATACATGTGTTGTCCCTACAGATGGGACACAATAACTTCTCTTTTAAAAAAAAACTGTTCTTAGCATTATGCCGAAGTGTACAAACCCCCCATCATGTATTACTGGTGACAGAAATAGTATAGCACAACGTCTATGCGTACAGCATGAACTACATCAGCAGCAGCATCGGTGCCATCTGATGAATATTTCACTAACTTCCCGTGGGAAGGCTGAGATCTTTGCATTTTTTCCAAGACTGAAGCCGACTCCTCTACATTCCAGAACAGGCGAAATTCTTCCAAAGGAACCAACTGTCAATGTTCTACTCACTGAGGACTCCCAATGAGGATCCACAGCCTTATCCAAAGGTCATTAGTGTTCCTTCTTTAGTTCTACGCCCCACGCAGTGGCGGCTGGTGGAACATGTTCTAGGTAGGGCTGTGCCACATCCAATCAATTTCAGCAAACATCCCAGAATGATTTAATGCAAAAAAATGAAGGTATCAAACACGCATTACTACTTTGCAGTTAAATATTTAACCTTTATTCCAACACGAAAAAAAGCAGTAAATAACACTTTGATAAACACGTCAGGACATCTTATTTTTATCACCCTCACAGGCAATATATATATAATTATTTATGTATAACTATATATCCATTCCTCAGACAGGTGCTTCATGTCCCTCACTCCCTAACTGTCCATGCTGGTTCTGTCCCCGTTGTTTTAAAAAGATAAATAAGTTATTAGCATGACGTCATCCAGCGAGTCAAACCTGTCTGGTGTACAGCTACTAGAGAAGCTTCATGTACTGCTTCTCTTTCCTGCTAGTCTGCTGTCTGATTGTGAGGTGAGGCTGATCTGGGATCAGCTCTTTTAGTAGTTTCTCCTCTCAGTTCTCCTCTCAAACGGGTCTTGGAGGAGCAGTGCTCGTGCTGGCGCTCTCCTGTAGAGACTAGTCCGGACGAGAACGAGCAGTTTGGGGCAGAACGAAATCTGCCACAAGCTGAATCTATTTGAGGACGCTGATTGGCTACATTGTATGTCATTCATTTATATCTTTAGTCAGCATTAAAGCATCATTGGCTAAACTGCTTTATAGACCCGCCTCTTTGGGGCAGATTCTCCAGCGCCCCAGCAGCTGAGACGTGCACACGAGGAGAGGAAGAGCAGACAGGCGGAGAGGACGAGCAGGAAAAAACATATATTTACTGCAGATATCATATTTTACACATATTACTGGGTGATTCCATGTTTCAAAAACACAAATATTGACATATTTTTTATTATTATTATTATTATTTGTTTTTATTATTTGTAGCTCAAGGGGGGGGGGGGGGCGGCGCCCTAGCGCCCTCTATTGACCAGCCGCCACTGGCCCCACGGCATCAGCCGCTCCACTCCTCCCTTACTACTGGACTGGTCTTTAGTTAAAGCAGACTGTCCACTCCTCCCTTACTACTGGACTGGTCTTTAGTTAACGCGTAGACTGTCCACTCCTCCCTTACTACTGGACTGGTCTTTAGTTAAAGCAGACTGTCCACTCCTCCCTTACTACTGGACTGGTCTTTAGTTAAAGCAGACTGTCCACTCCTCCCTTACTACTGGACTGGTCTTTAGTTAACGCGTAGACTGTCCACTCCTCCCTTACTACTGGACTGGTCTTTAGTTAAAGCAGACTGTCCACTCCTCCCTTACTACTGGACTGGTCTTTAGTTAACGCAGACTGTCCACTCCTCCCTTACTACTGGACTGGTCTTTAGTTAACGCAGACTGTCCACTCCTCCCTTACTACTGGACTGGTCTTTAGTTAACGCAGACTGTCCACTCCTCCCTTACTACTGGGCTGGTCTTTAGTTAAAGCAGACTGTCCACTCCTCCCTTACTACTGGACTGGTCTTTAGTTAACGCGTAGACTGTCCACTCCTCCCTTACTACTGGACTGGTCTTTAGTTAACGTAGACTGTCCACTCCTCCCTTACTACTGGACTGGTCTTTAGTTAAAGCAGACTGTCCACTCCTCCCTTACTACTGGACTGGTCTTTAGTTAAAGCAGACTGTCCACTCCTCCCTTACTACTGGACTGGTCTTTAGTTAACGCAGACTGTCCACTCCTCCCTTACTACTGGACTGGTCTTTAGTTAACGCAGACTGTCCACTCCTCCCTTACTACTGGACTGGTCTTTAGTTAACGCAGACTGTCCACTCCTCCCTTACTACTGGGCTGGTCTTTAGTTAAAGCAGACTGTCCACTCCTCCCTTACTACTAGACTGGTCTTTAGTTAACGCGTAGACTGTCCACTCCTCCCTTACTACTGGACTGGTCTTTAGTTAACGTAGACTGTCCACTCCTCCCTTACTACTGGACTGGTCTTTAGTTAAAGCAGACTGTCCACTCCTCCCTTACTACTGGACTGGTCTTTAGTTAAAGCAGACTGTCCACTCCTCCCTTACTACTGGACTGGTCTTTAGTTAACGTAGACTGTCCACTCCTCCCTTACTACTGGACTGGTCTTTAGTTAAAGTAGACTGTCCACTCCTCCCTTACTACTGGACTGGTCTTTAGTTAAAGCAGACTGTCCACTCCTCCCTTACTACTGGACTGGTCTTTAGTTAACGCAGACTGTCCACTCCTCCCTTACTACTGGACTGGTCTTTAGTTAAAGCAGACTGTCCACTCCTCCCTTACTACTGGACTGGTCTTTAGTTAACGCGTAGACTGTCCACTCCTCCCTTACTACAGGACTGGTCTTTAGTTAACGCAGACTGTCCACTCCTCCCTTACTACTGGACTGGTCTTTAGTTAACGTAGACTGTCCACTCCTCCCTTACTACTGGACTGGTCTTTAGTTAACGCGTAGACTGTGCACTCCTCCCTTACTACTGGACTGGTCTTTAGTTAAAGCAGACTGTCCACTCCTCCCTTACTACTGGACTGGTCTTTAGTTAACGCGTAGACTGTCCACTCCTCCCTTACTACTGGACTGGTCTTTAGTTAACGTAGACTGTCCACTCCTCCCTTACTACTGGACTGGTCTTTAGTTAAAGCAGACTGTCCACTCCTCCCTTACTACTGGACTGGTCTTTAGTTAAAGCAGACTGTCCACTCCTCCCTTACTACTGGACTGGTCTTTAGTTAAAGCAGACTGTCCACTCCTCCCTTACTACTGGACTGGTCTTTAGTTAACGTAGACTGTCCACTCCTCCCTTACTACTGGACTGGTCTTTAGTTAAAGCAGACTGTCCACTCCTCCCTTACTACTGGACTGGTCTTTAGTTAAAGCAGACTGTCCACTCCTCCCTTACTACTGGACTGGTCTTTAGTTAAAGCAGACTGTCCACTCCTCCCTTACTACTGGACTGGTCTTTAGTTAACGTAGACTGTCCACTCCTCCCTTACTACTGGACTGGTCTTTAGTTAACGCGTAGACTGTCCACTCCTCCCTTACTACTGGACTGGTCTTTAGTTAACGCAGACTGTCCACTCCTCCCTTACTACTGGACTGGTCTTTAGTTAACGCAGACTGTCCACTCCTCCCTTACTACTGGACTGGTCTTTAGTTAAAGCAGACTGTCCACTCCTCCCTTACTACTGGACTGGTCTTTAGTTAATGCGTAGACTGTCCACTCCTCACTTACTACTGGACTGGTCTTTAGTTAACGTAGACTGTCCACTCCTCCCTTACTACTGGACTGGTCTTTAGTTAACGCGTAGACTGTCCACTCCTCCCTTACTACTGGACTGGTCTTTAGTTAACGTAGACTGTCCACTCCTCCCTTACTACTGGACTGGTCTTTAGTTAAAGCAGACTGTCCACTCCTCCCTTACTACTGGACTGGTCTTTAGTTAAAGCAGACTGTCCACTCCTCCCTTACTACTGGACTGGTCTTTAGTTAAAGCAGACTGTCCACTCCTCCCTTACTACTGGACTGGTCTTTAGTTAACGCAGATTGTCCACTCCTCCCTTACTACTGGACTGGTCTTTAGTTAACGTAGACTGTCCACTCCTCCCTTACTACTGGACTGGTCTTTAGTTAACGCAGACTGTCCACTCCTCCCTTACTACTGGACAGGTCTTTAGTTAAAGCAGACTGTCCACTCCTCCCTTACTACTGGACTGGTCTTTAGTTAACGTAGACTGTCCACTCCTCCCTTACTACTGGACTGGTCTTTAGTTAACGTAGACTGTCCACTCCTCCCTTACTACTGGACTGGTCTTTAGTTAACGTAGACTGTCCACTCCTCCGTTACTACTGGACTGGTCTTTAGTTAACGTAGACTGTCCACTCCTCCGTTACTACTGGACTGGTCTTTAGTTAACGCAGACTGTCCACTCCTCCCTTACTACTGGACTGGTCTTTAGTTAACGCAGACTGTCCACTCCTCCCTTACTACTGGACTGGTCTTTAGTTAACGTAGACTGTTCTCATTCTATGCTCCGGAGAATCGCTCTCACGAGACGTCATTCGACAATGTTTTATGTTCCCGTGACTTTACTTGTTGGCAGCTGCCAATGTCTTTAAAACATGTTGGATATCTACTATTTAATCACTAGCACTGTTCTGTTATTCGCTCACACACAAAGTAAACGAATCCCTGTATCCATGTGTAATCTACCTTTAGCACAGCATGCGGTCTGGTCCAGGGAGGCGCGGTGTGTTATGATGGAAGCATATGCGACACTATTTCACGTTTAGAACCTTGATATAGTAGATATTGGTTGTTATCAAATAAAGCCGAAATTAGCAGTTCCTGAAACACATTGTGTTTATTTACTGCGTGTACCTTCGTATGAGTCAGAAAACACTAAAGTGCGAGATTGTGTCATTTTTCATGCACAGGATACTGGACGGCGTATATCACCTACAGTCACGTTATTCACTGCATCATCCATCATCCCCACCCAGTCAATAACACAAACCACACCGTCATCTTCCTCTCTGTACACGGTCATGTGTTCACCCAAAGGAAAGAGTTACACTGAGCACACCGTGAGACCTTATCTGAATCCTGAAGGTTAAGCAGTAAGCTATACTTAGAAAACTGGTCCCGAGACACCACAACACAGAGACACGTAGCCAGGATACTGCACCTTCAGTCAGACAAGCTCCCGTGTTCCAGCCGGAGAGACGCTGTCCCATGGCTGCAGCCTGCTCCGTGTCCTCTGCTCGGAGCAGGAGGATGCGGCTATCTGCTGAGGCGGGCAGGATGACAGGAAGCTGGGAGGCATCAGTCTGTCTGCTCCACGGGCTACTCCTGCTGCAAATGTGAACGTAACCTTTATTTATCCAGAGTCAGCTGAGCTCCACGCAGCTTCACATGGACTGAAAAATCAGTTTTATTTACCCTCCACCCATCCAAGTATGTTCGCAGACCACAACATATTTTACAATGTAATTATTAAAATAATGATTATACATATAGTATTATACATATAGTATAAAGTTAGTACAAGTAAAGTATTGCTTTTCTAAAGATCAGTTAATTGAATGACTAATTGTTTTTAGAAATATATCACGAAAGTCTCACTGAAACCTTCCCAAGGTAGAACATGTACCCCAACATATAATTCATTTCCATAAAAAATTAAAATGTTCCCATTTTCTGCTGTTTCAGGCCAAATTAAATATTCTCTGTCTTTGTTTCATCAATTGGAAGCTCCGTCCCAAAAGGAATATGCATATGAATGTAAACATATGAAAATGTAAAACTTTGAAAAACACAAAGAAAAAATGAACTAACTAGGGGTATGATATCCTTAATCCTTACAGTATATCGATAATGATTAGTATGTGTTAATGGGGTCAGTTATTGAAGGGCCAACACTTATTTCAGAGGTAATTTGAACCGACAAATCGTCACATTGGGTTGGAATTCTATCAGCGTTGCAATTGTTATCATCATCATTATTGAGATTCTTTTTTCATCATCTGCCTGTATTGTTTAAGTAAAAATGTACTTATTAGCAAAATAGTTTTGAGATAACGTTAGTATTTAATTTTGAAAAATCAAACCGGATGTGTTTCAAGTTCCGCAACTGGTAGAGTTAGCTAACTAGCTAGTTTGTTGTTGCTTCAGCAACAGCTGCTAAATTAGCTATTTATCGTTCTGTCGACTTTGACACGTCGCCTTTAGCCGTCGGACGGTAACAAGCTTTGGGACTTTGGTAAAACGTGGCCAGGCAGTCGAAACCTAAAAGTGCATTTACGTGTTTTGCGCGTTGGATTCGCAACCTCGCCCACTATACTAGCTAGCGTTACATGTTAAGCTAACGCTAACCTCTACAGACAGTCTCCAGCCTATGACGTGCAGCTAGCTTAGCGAATTCATCCAAGCTAGCAGTATCTAACAACGTTACCAATTCACATGAAGTAATGCAACTGAGGTATGTTGTTTAATGTAACGTCATCTATGTCATCAGTGCCAGTAGCTGTAGCAGAGTTAGGTTATGTCACTTCCGCTTTTGTCTGAACGGTTTTGTATTTACTTTGATAGCAAATCATTTTGTCACCCGCTTCTTGAATTGACGTTACAGTACATTTGAATATGAATTAGATAGACTTAGTTCTTTTCCCCAAGAAACAGTCGAGCTTCAGTCATCACGGCACCTAACGTTACTTCGCTTAACTCCACTCTGCGGTAGCTATGGCTAAGCTTCAAGTCTTGTGACCTGCAGGTTGATATCGATACATCTGTTCATGCTTGGTTGTTCGATGAGGCTTATGTGTTGAAATTCCGTAATGATACATGCACGAAATACATTTTATGTCAAGAAATGTAATTTAGTCGAACACAATTTTTTGAAAACCACCTTGTACAGTTACCACAAAATGTAGAAACAGAAAATCAATAGAATTTTGATAGAAAATCTCTCCGCATTATTGCTAATTTAATATACATTATAACCTCGCTGTACTAGTGTATTTGGTACAGTGTAAGAATCCAAGAAAATGTGTTTACCCTTGAAGATGTTTCTGTTGCAGTGATGTTGCTCTGTCCTGTGCAGGTGTATTCTTTGTTAAACCAACATGATGGCAGGTTCCCAGTGGGAGCTTCCTCCAGAGCTATGTTGTCGTCCCATGGCCTTTGTTGCTCTAACTGGTCTGGATGTGGTGTACAATGCCGTGCACCGGGCCATTTGGGATGCCTTCTGCGCCAACCGGCGAGCTGACAGAGTTCCTATCTCTTTCAAAGTCCTTCCAGGAGACCATGAATACCCCAAATGTCGCACAAAGGTGAGCAGTGGATGGAGAGATCTAGAAGTCCATCAACAATCAAGACAGTATGATATCCCAAAAAGCCCAACCTATGACAAGGAATTGGAACACAGTTTCAGTTTTCATTATGCTCACTCACAAATTACTGCGTCAGTGCTAAGATGTGGAAAATCATCAAATCACAAAAAGAGTTGTGAAGTCTTCACTGAGATCAGTGTTGCAGTCAAGTATGTATACCTTTTTTTCTGAACGGTTTATCGTCTCTGTTTGCCTGTCTAGCGAACGTCCTATGAGTGGTACATCCCTAAAGGCATCCTGAAAACAGGTTGGATGAATAAACATCTGAACCTGGTACCAGCTCTGGTTGTTCTATTCTACGAACTGGACTGGGATGACCCACAGTGGAAAGAGAAACAATCTGAATGTGCAACTAAAGTGGAGATTGTCAGGTAGGAGTACATGTTATTTGCCTTCAGAAAGGGTTTTATTGGGTGACTAGCAGCGAGAGAGCAGGTAGATGCTTCTGGTTTCTGTTTGATCAGCCTTGATTTGGTCCATTTGAACTGTTTTATGTACTCTGTATGTAGGCGGTTGTTCTGCTGTTTTTTTTTTTCATCGGATACATTTTTTCGTCATGGATTTTCAGCATTTGTTTTTCAGATCAACTTCCATTTATTACATTTACAAAAAATTATAACATAATGCTAAATAAATGAAAGATCATGCAACACTGCCAGAAGACTGTTGTTGTTGTATAGTTAAAATTGTTTCTTATTCCATTTTTCCAAAACTTGTTTAAGTATTCAGTGACTTTTGTAGTGAAAGCATTTTTGACAGCTGTCATACCTGGAAAAATCAAGAAAAGCATTCGGAATGGACCGGGCTTCATAGAGCTAAAACTATCCAGCAGATCAGCTCTTGACATCCCTTTATGCTATGCAAGAAACAAAACATCTTTATGCTACGCAAGAAACAAAACATCTTTATGCTACACAAGAAACAAAACATCTTTATGCTACACAAGAAGCAAAACATCTTTATGCTACGCAAGAAACAAAACATCTTTATGCTACACAAGAAACACAAAACATCTTTATGCTACGCAAGAAACACAAAACATCTTTATGCTACGCAAGAAACAAAACATCTTTATGCTACGCAAGAAACACAAAACATCTTTATGCTATGCAAGAAACACAAAACATCTTTATGCTACGCAAGAAACAAAACATCTTTATGCTACGCAAGAAACACAAAACATCTATATGCTACGCAAGAAACACAAAACATCTTTATGCTACGCAAGAAACACAAAACATCTATATGCTACGCAAGAAACACAAAACATCTATATGCTACGCAAGAAACACAAAACATCTTTATGCTACGCAAGAAACACAAAACATCTTTATGCTACGCAAGAAACACAAAACATCTTTATGCTACGCAAGAAACACAAAACATCTTTATGCTACGCAAGAAACACAAAACATCTTTATGCTACGCAAGAAACACAAAACATCTTTATGCTACGCAAGAAACAAAACATCTTTATGCTACGCAAGAAACAAAACATCTATATGCTACGCAAGAAACACAAAACATCTTTATGCTACACAAGAAACACAAAACATCTTTATGCTACGCAAGAAATACAAAACATCTTTATGCTACGCAAGAAACACAAAACATCTTTATGCTACGCAAGAAACAAAACATCTATATGCTACACAAGAAACACAAAACATCTTTATGCTACGCAAGAAACACAAAACATCTTTATGCTACGCAAGAAACACAAAACATCTTTATGCTACGCAAGAAACACAAAACATCTTTATGCTACGCAAGAAACAAAACATCTTTATGCTACGCAAGAAACACAAAACATCTTTATGCTACGCAAGAAACACAAAACATCTTTATGCTACGCAAGAAACACAAAACATCTTTATGCTACGCAAGAAACAAAACATCTTTATGCTACGCAAGAAACACAAAACATCTTTATGCTACGCAAGAAACAAAACATCTATATGCTACGCAAGAAACACAAAACATCTTTATGCTACACAAGAAACACAAAACATCTTTATGCTACGCAAGAAATACAAAACATCTTTATGCTACGCAAGAAACACAAAACATCTTTATGCTACGCAAGAAACACAAAACATCTTTATGCTACGCAAGAAACACAAAACATCTTTATGCTACGCAAGAAACACAAAACATCTTTATGCTACGCAAGAAACACAAAACATCTTTATGCTACGCAAGAAACACAAAACATCTTTATGCTACGCAAGAAACACAAAACATCTATATGCTACGCAAGAAACACAAAACATCTTTATGCTACGCAAGAAACACAAAACATCTTTATGCTACGCAAGAAACAAAACATCTTTATGCTACGCAAGAAACACAAAACAAAAACAGAATTGCATTCCTGTAGTGCATTTCTTTAGTTTGCATCGGGATTAATGTAAACGGCAGCAGCAAAAACAATGGTGCGTTCTCTAGGCAGATAATATGGCCAGTATCTTAACATCAAGAACTTGACATCAGGGAAACATTGCATCATTAATGTAAACACGGCCTCCCCTTGTTCCACCGGGGTCCTGCGCTCTGTCGGCCGATCTCCCGTTGCTGGGCCAGCCCAAGTCCTATTTTATCCATTCCACTTCCCTGTGACCGGATATCAGCTCGGAGCTAGCTGGGTAGTGGAACAGCCCTAGGTCCAAGCTGGGCCAGCTCAGCTCTTCTGCTGGCTCTCTTCACTCTCTCCTCGTGGCGATCACACCACCCTCTGTGGCGTTTGGTCCAGCTGGTCAGGCGGTGATAGTCTCAATGTCTGCTGCACTTAATCCAGTACACGCGCTTCCTTTTCTGATGAGGATGAGTGTATGTCTGTCATAGGGCGACTGTGGCTAAGTGGAGAGCAGGGCCGTCCTTCAATCAGAGGATCGGCGGTTCGAACCTAGTCGCATGTCGATGTGTCCTTGAGCAAGACACTTAACCCCAAAATGCTCCCGTAGCTGTGCCTAGGGTGTGATGGAATCTGAATTGTAAGTCGCTTTGGATAAAAGCGTCTGCTAAATGACTAATGTAATGTCATAGCCTCGTCCATACGTGCTTTAGTGACAAAAGTGATCTGCATGCGCCACCAACTCCACCACGCAGTGATATGTGTTGTTTGTCTCTAGGACCAGTCTTCAGGGCAGGAACACCAAGGTAGCTGTGGTTCTAATCCAGAAGAAAACTCCTCTACCACCAGGTAAAGTTCTCTACTGAATCATATTTAAGTTATGCAAATGTGTCATAGCTCATCCACATAAGCTTTAACTGTCTTCAGAATATTCTTGCCTCTCTTTCTGCAGTACAAAAGGTCCCGCGGGCACTGAAAGCGTATTAAAAAAAGCGTTAGACAAATGCTGTCTGTTTCCAGTTTCTCTTTCCTCCCAAAGCATCACTTCTTCTCTTCTTTGTACAGGAGAGGACCTGGTGGCATCAGAGAGAGCAGCTACTCTTTGTAATGCCTGTGATCTGTCTGGCAAGAGTCTCTTCGTCCTGCCACACACCGACCACTTAGTGGGCTACATCATAAGGTAGTTCATTCACTAATGACATATAGAGAAACATTTTTAATGCATGTCGATGTAGATCGATATTTTGCAATCTATGAACTAATTGTCCAAATGACATTGACATTTGTCTCTCCAATTAAAGTTGATGTTTTTATTACATGAGGTCTTTAGTCTGATATTAATTGATATGCAGTTGTGAATACACTTGCCACGTAGTGGAAATGGATTATTTTGTGTCATTGACAGCTCTTTCAACGTGGTGCAGTCTTCTCTCTAAAATGAAACTACTTGAAATCTCTTCCAAACATTGTGTTTATTAAACAGAATTTGTGATTCTGTAGGTTGGAGAATGCTTTCTACGAACATGCTCAGACTTACTACTACACCGAGATCCGTCGAGTCAAATCACACAAAGAGTTCCTCAACAAGACGACACATCAGGTAGGAGTGCACACACACACACACACACACACACACACACTTTAAAATGCCCTGTCCTTACGCTGTCTTCTTCCTCTTCTCCTCTTCATCTCTCTGACGTTCCTAGCTGCTGTTTGTCAGACACCAGTTTAAAATTGCCTTCTTCAGTGAGCTGAAACAGGACACCCAGAATGCTCTCAAGTAAGTCTGCGCCTATCGACTCGTAGTGGGTACGATGGTACTCTCTTCGTTGTTGTCAGCTCCTTGCAGGACTTAATGAGACATATTTTTAGCGGTAGTGTTTTTGAACTAAACAAATAGCGTAAGATCTCCTCACAAATGTCTGATAATAGGGATGTTGGTATTGCTTATTAACTATTGTCATAATAATAGGAGACAAACTACTGTTCAGAGTGTCTGAAAGACCAAAGGACGCCTACCTGAATCTGTGCCATGACAATGAATCTTCTCATGTCATTTTGTCCTGCATCACAAATTTAGTTTTCTTCTTGTTTCTCAACTTGAACAAAAAGAAAGATTCTGAAGCATTCAATGTTTAATGTTGCTGGTCGTATAGACACAGGTAGACCTATGTGTTGTATTCCAGCCGTACCTCTTATTTTGTAATTTTTCGTAGGTACTACAGAACTGCATACAGTCTTGTTCATGAGCTCAGGGCCCACGAGACCAACATGTTGGAGATCAAAACTATGGCAGGATTCATCAACTATAAGGTACGTTTCCATCTGTCGGTTTGTAGTTGTGAAAAGGATCCTCTCATCACACGCCTGTGACCAGATATCTCAGAAAGAGTTGGGGCCCTGAGAAATGGGATTCAACTCGGGGGCTTTTCAACTAATGGATCAAATGGTCAGCGTTTATTTTTCGGGGTTGTATGAGGTACTTAGACAAGTCAGTGTATTACCTACAGCAGAAAGGTGTGTACTTCAGATCGTACCTCCAACAGCCGGTTGAGTATTCTCCTTCTGTGTGCAGCAGCAGCTGTGTGTGTTCAGCTCCCATGTTTTCACAGAGGTGTCCAAACAGGCGTGCATTACGTGGCCTTGACTTCATGAAGTTGATCACTTTGATGCTGTCGTTCAAAACGTCATGTAACACAGGACTCGTTTCCTTGGACGCCAATGCTTCCCTGTGTATGACACAGTGAGTCCACTTCACGTCGGGTTTCTTTTTAATGCGCGCTATGAGTCCTCTCTCGCTGCCCGTCATTGATGCTGCTGCAGGATTTCCAGCTCACAGAAGAAGGTGTTGACAACATCAAACATGTCCTCTCCTGTTGTTTCCCCTCCAGAGTGTTGCAGAATAGCATGTGCTCATGAATGTCGACGGTATCGATGTATCTCACAAAAGCAACAAGTTGTGCATTTCCACTGACATCTGTGGATTCATCCAGCTGGAGTGAAAACGAGTCGCTAAGTTTTCCCACAACTTGCTCCACAATGTCTGTTCCCATTGTATCTACTCTGCGGCACACAGAGTCATTTGACAAAGGCTCAGTCTTTAACTTCTCCGCTGCGTTTGTGTCCAGCGTGGACACAAACGCAGCGTGAAGATGAGCTGGCTTCATGCTACTGTTGGCTAATCTCTCCCCACAGAAACAACACAAAGCCTTGGTGGGTTGCAACTCGTGGACGTAAATCCCATTAAAACATATCCTTCTGAATACTGACGGCTCTGGTTTTGCCTTCTTTGTCACTTGTCCCTCCGTGTTTTCAGCAGCATTGCTGCTACGCTTCAACCACGACTCCATTGTTTGAGTTGTCATGGCGGCAGTGATTGACAGGTGATGACAGGTGGCGTGTGCCAGGTTGGGTCAAACCATCCTGGTATGGGGGAGACTCTGGGTTTTTGGGATAATGAAATTGAATAGCCTTCTGAATATAAAATTCTGTTTATGAACTTACACTTATATTTTATTGAATATTTATTAAAAAACTCTTTTTAAAGGATTTTTGAATGGATGCTAATTTTAAATATATATTTTTTTAAATGGAGTACGCGTACCCCCATTTGAGAACCACTGACCTACAGTATATGATTGGCATGCCCTGAGTTTTGAGAAACAGACAGCAGTACCAGCATGGGAGCAAAGCAGTGTACTGCTGTGGCCAGGGGCAGCAGCCACCGAGAGAATCAATACCAGTTTAAATGTACGCTATTTCTAGATAATGTTCACCCCTTTACCTTGAAACTGTAAGAAAGGGCTATCATTCCTTTTTCCTCTCTCTCTAAATTCCTTGATGTCTCCCTTTTCTTTGCTTTTCCTCTTTAGATATGTCGTCTGTGTTTCCAGCATAACACTCCTCTAGATGCTATTGCCCAGTTTAGGAAGCACATTGACCTGTGTAAGAAGAAGATCGGCAGTGCTGAACTGGCGTTTGAGCACGCTGCATGGATGTCTAAACAGTAAGATACACACTATTCATCACACCCTGTGTTTAACATGTTGAAGTTATTCAAACTTAAATGATAGGGTTTTATTTACTTGACTGAAAAAAGTACTTTGATCAGTGGCGGGTCGTGCATTGTATACCTGGGCCTTCACTGCTGTCCTGCAGCTGAAACACAGCTACGGTTATTATTTGTTTCATGTAAAAATGAAGCCTATAAATACACTAACCGCAGAGAGTGCGTCTCCTCTCTGCTCTGACTGCAGCGCGAGGCTTCTGTGAGAGTGACCTGTGAGTGCTTTGGGGCGGAGGGGCTCACGGCAGCACCCGCTGCTCGTTCACCACAGTAACTGTAGAACGTACGTGTTTTAACGCCATCGAGTCAAAACACCAGACAAGTCTCCAACAACACCAGAACAAGTCTCTAGATTTGTCACTAGTAGCTTTTGACAAAAAAAGTCTCCATGAGGGTTTGGAAAGTCGCCAGATTTAGCGAGAAAGTCATCAAGTTGCAAACACTGGCACCGGCTAAATATGTCCCCAGAGCAACATTGGACGTAACAATAGTTCCTATCACATATAAAACCAAACAAAAATCCATCTTCATAAAAACAAGTTGTACAAATAATAATATATAAACAAGCATATTAAAGCTACTGCAGATGTAAAAACAAACACATTTAACTTACCAGAGCTGCTGTTCACTATTTAAAGACAAAGTCCATCCTCCTTTCTTTGTTAATAAAGAGTTTAATCTCACGGTTGTTCAGTACATCCGTGTGTTTTAGTTCCAGTAAGAAGTCCTTCTGGATTCATGGACGCCAGTGAAGACAGTTGAGCCTCCCCAGTTGTATTTCTTGAATACGTTTTAATGCGTTTGAGGCTGAAAATATCCGCTCGACAGAGGCAGCAGATATTGGGATTGTCACCGTCAGGCTAGCCCACTAACCAATCACGTATGGCTAGGCCAGCTAGCAGGCTCTGACACGTCAAAGAATACGCCCAACATGTCAAACTAAAGATCTGATTGGTTGAAGACTATGACAATCAACAATATCGTCCCCATTCACTTAAACTGCAAAGGGATTCACTTGTGAGTCTGCAGGCCTCGGGCCTCTCTTCTTACCTAGAGACACAGAGGTGAAATCTGATTGGATAAAAGCTCTACTTAAAACAAGCTGCACTGGAAGCAGAGCAACTGAGGAAGACAGTAGCTGTGCAATGAGAAAATAAGATAATGGGAAAATGTTTTTATAAATTATAATACATGTAGTGTATTTAAGAAAAAGTATTAAATTATAAAATAGCTATAACTTTGTGATTCTGTTTAGGCCAGCAGAGAAGGCTTTGCAGGCCCTGACGGCCCACCACTGACTTTGACAGTACTTGTTGGGGTTTACACTGGCTGAGTTCCAGTTGCTAGAGCAGTGTAGTATTCTAGCGATGGGGAGTGAGGCGGAGGGACCGCAGTGTGTACCTAGCTAGTTCTTGTCTCATTTGTGGTCTGATAAACACGAAGTTAATCAAATTCGGTGCCCCATATTGCTATTTTCCATGCTACTGTGGCTGTCATAGGGACTCTAAAGGGACTCCTTCTCCCCCATGTCCCCATGAGAGCTCTGTAGTTATTGGTCATTTTGTACTGGGGCCTGATCTTTATGCCTGATGGAGACAGACTTGTACATCTACTGTATGATGTCCTTTGCTTCCTCACAGGTTCCAGTCGTTTGGTGAGCTGTTTGATGAAGCCATAAAGTTGGGTCTGACAGCCATCCAGACCCAGAACCCTGGTTTCTACTACCAACAAGCTGCCTGTTACAGCCAGGACAGGAAACAACAGGCACAGCAGCTTTGTCAGGTGATAAAGCTGCAGCTACTGTTCCTACCTCTCTAAGGACGATGTCTGAAATCAAAGAGGTCTATACCTGATGCAGACAGCCAGCCGTCAGAGAGAGGGGCAGACACCATGAAGTCTCCTGGAAGACATTCATAATGTTGCACTAGGTTATTTGCATAAAGAGTGACAGAAATAGTTGTGTAAAGAATAAAGAAACTGCCTGTCTGTTGTAGTAACAGTAAGTGCTGAGTCTTAAGATACAATCTTAATAGAATCTTCATGAATCAAGCCAATAATATCCGCCACGTTAAACCTGAATGAATAATAGTTCCTGTGAAGAAGCTTGTATGTACTATCTTTCCCATAAAACAGCAGTTAATGGTTTCATTTGATTGGTTGGTTGTTCTAGGCTGGAGCGACTTCTCCCTCTTCTGAACCAGGGGACACCCACACCGGGGGACTGGACTTCTATGGCCAGAGACCATGGAGACAAGGACACCAGAGTATGTCCTCACACAGTGTGTCTCAAGTGTCTGTGACAGTAGACGTGTATGGGTAACACATGGTTTCTGTGCTCTTCTGTTTCCAGGTATTGAACCTCCAGATGCAGAGAAGGAGAAGACGGGCATTTTGTCCCTGCAGATAAAGGAGAGAGATGTCCCACATTCTGTAAGAGTTCACAGCTGTGGTCACATTGTAACTCGTGGTTTCATTGTCCCTTTGCTTTAAGGCATCTCAAATACACTAGTTCATCATTTATCATTCATATATGATTATAGCATTCTTTTTAAATGATTCTAATAGTTTTTGTTTGTAGAAAATGTGTGCACTCCCTGTGTAATGGTTTGCATTGCCATTTGCCACAGTGTCTTTTGTTGATGCCACCACTGGAGGGCGCCAAACTGGAAATAATAATAATATTCCTCTGCCCCAACAGGAGCTGATAATAGCACTTCTCAGTAACGCTGTCGCCCAGTTTAAGAAGTACAAATGCCCTCGAATGAAGAGTCACCTCAGTGAGTATCATTGTGCTCTTTAATATCCACAGTCCTTTTATGGCCTCCAGTGCCTCCAAAGGATGCTACAGCAAAATGAGGAGTGTTAGATGTCATTATTATTGAAGGCACTACATGCTGTACATGTAGACGTAAACACCTGCACTCATCAGGTAGACTTTGTCAGGCTCAGGTGTACCACGTATTAAGGTGAGGTCACCAAAGCATCCTTCAGATCAGTTATGTCACTGAAGCCTCCAACCTGAGTTGCAGCTTGTACCTTTTGAAGACATGTAAATGAGTGCAATGCCAGGTCTGCACTTGGACACGTAACTTCTAAGACGTGGCTTGAGAGAGACCAGGATCTGCCTTCTGGTGGAGGAGCCATATGTGGCCTTGTGTCATACGAAGACACAAGCCAGCTTTTGTTCCGGTCATATTGCCAGCCATGGTTTGTTTTTTATTATTATAGCAGCAATAACCCTAACAGAAACCATGACAGTAGCATGTATGTTACGTCACAGAACTAACATGCAAAAATGTCTCAATCTGGTAAAAAAGTGTAAAAACTACCATCTTGAAAGCAGCGCGATAGTTTGAAAGCCAGATATAATAGAATGCATGGTTTCATGCTGAGATGGCCTTGGGGTTTCAATGGGCACCTTTATGTCTTCAGGGCCTGGGTGTCTGTATGTAGTGTTATTATAGACTTATTGGAATAAACTAAACTCACATCCTAGCCAAATGTCTTCCATATGCATAAACACAGCCATAATGGTCCAAAACAATTAAATCCAAAACATGTCAAGTGTCCCTAGCGATGCTTTACCTTCTGTGTTCCACTTGTCACACACAGTATTTGTCTGGTTTTGTCTCCTGTGCAGTGGTGCAGATGGGAGAGGAGTACTACCATGCTAAAGACTACACCAAAGCCCTGAAGTAAGTTCACCAGGACAACAACCAGGAGAGTCTTTAAGGAAGCTTAAAGTGATGCTCTGTCATTACACATCTACTTTCCAGACAGAACTCTTACCATCTGGAGTGACAGTGGGATTGTTTCCTTAATCTGTGTGTGTGTGTAAGCAACATGTGAGTATTTGCATGTGTGTGTGTTTGCATCAGGCTGTTGGACTATGTGATGTGCGACTATCGCACAGAGCGATGGTGGGGCCTCCTGACCGCCATATTGACCACCGCTCTGCGCTGTGCTTATCTGATGGCCAGTGTTAAAGACTACATCATATACTGCATGGAGCTGCTGGGCAGAGGTAAGCAGGCTACACCGAGCGACTATCAGCCAATCGGTGTCCTTTACTTCTGGCATGAAGGAGAAGAGGTAACTGTTTAGTCGTCTTGTCTTCTAGCTTCAACCTTGACGGAGGAACAAAAGATGAGGATTGAGAAGAATCTCATCCAGGTCCTGATGGTGAGTAGAAGGATAGCAACACAACATGCTCACTCAGCAAATCAAAGAGCCGTCCAGTGGATTCAAGCAATATCAAAGCACTAACATGTCCCTAAGCCGTGTCAGAATGTGACTATTTGCAGTGAAGGTATGATTTAAATGCAGGCTTCATTTGACGTTTCATTCAAACGTGTTGTGATTGTCGTTCTGTTTTCAGAATGAAGTCCCTGACGCCGAGCCAGAGTGTGATCCGTCCTGTGACGGTGCAGCCAGGTCTCTGTGGAGCGACCGCATGGCTTTGTCCGGATCCAATGAGCTCACTATAGAAGTGCAGGACTACGTCCCATTCAGTGAGTAACGCACAACCACTCAAAGTCAACCGTTCACGTTTAAAAACTCTACTCTACTCTCCTCCATGTGCATCGTGTACATGAAGAGTAAAGCTCTTACTCTGGTCATGAGGCTGATCATCTCCTGAAGCAGTGTTCTGTGAGGAGCACTGGTACTCTAATATGTCTTGTATTTCTAAGAGTATATGGTGATGTTTCAAACTCTCTCTCTCTCTGACTCCAGTTCAGTGTAAGGCCAAGTTCCAGTCTCCCAGTTTCCATGTAGACCAGCCCATCCAACTCCAGGTTTTCCTCCAGGCCGACTGTCCTCATCCTGTATCTTTCAACAAGCTGGCTGTCAGCCTCAGTAACCAGGTACTCTCCACACACGTGTAATACAAGGCACAACGTAGTTCTGTTTAATAGATCCAACTGGGTTTTCCATCAGTTACTGTTTTTGAGTTGGTGTTTAGGAGATAGTTGGTGTTTTAAGAGGTATTTCTCCATCATCAGTGTACCTACAGTAGATGTCAGTCAGCACACCTCCACTCTGGAGAAGTACCAGGACAGGAGCAAAGTGATGTAGCACTGTGGATAGGGCACCTTCAATATCAGTTTAAGTGTGAGCACCTTCTATGTACAACACTGTGGTGACCTACGTCACAGGCCCGTTTTCTAACATCATGTTCATGTGTGTGTGCAGGAGTACAACCAGTGGTGTGTGGTGGAGTCTGCGGGTCAGGAGAGTATGAGCCTTGTGCCGGGAAAAAACAAATGCTACAACTTCAGCTTTGTAGCGAAGACCGAAGACGTTGGCAAGAAGATTGAGGTGTTTGTGTGTCTGTCTGTCTGTCTGTCTGTGGTGGGGAGAAACAGATGGTCACTGACTGTGTGTGTTTTTGGTTATGCACCTTTAGATGACCGGTATTGAGCTGATGCTGGGCAGTGACGGTGGCCGATGTGTGTTTGTGAGCTGGAGAGGGGCGGGTGGAGACACGGCCTCTACCCATGAAGCCTTGCAGGCTAGCAGGTCATCACGCCGATGGGGGCGGGGTGTGGAGGCACGTCAAGAGCTGGACTGGGACAGCGTGGCCATGCAGCCCAGTACCATGTAAGGCTCAGTACAACCCCAGTATTCCTGTAGAAGTTATTCTATCATCTGTCAGTTACAGTATCGGATCTGATCTCCACGGTTTGAAGGGTTTTGTGTGTTTGTTGTTTAGGATCATCTCCAGAGTCCCAAAGATTTCTGTTCAGCTGAGCCACCAGCCTCCTGCACTCAACAATGAAATGTACTGCATCAACCTCACGGTCCAGTCACAGGAGGGGGTTGTGGCAAAGGATGTCAAACTGACAGCTGGCCTCAAACCAGGTACTCTGACATTTCAACCGTATAAAGAATACAAGTGAATATATATTCCTCTGTCAGCTATTGCAGCTGAATTGGAAAACTGCTTGCATTTCAAATGTATTCAAGTTCATTAGTTCATGGTTTTGTGTTTGTCTTGTCCAGGCCAGGATGCCAATCTAGGCCAAACCACCCATGTGACACTCGATGGCTCAAAGGTTTGTGATGACACTGCACCTGCCCTGCTCCCTGACGTTCCTCTAGGAGACCTCAAACCAGGAGCAAAGGTACCCACACAGTCAAAAAGAACCCCGATGCCTCCCTAGGGACATTTGGGGGATCAATGAGGCTATGTTGTTGCATATTTTGGAAGTTCAACCTCAGCTTCTATAATAAGTCAATAATAAACTGTCTTAACCGAAATGCACTGAGATCCAAATGTCTCCACTGAAACCCACTAAGACCACAACATTTGACTGAAGAATGAGGAATCACAACATGTGAAAAGAGAAACACAAATACAGCCATTCACCATTTCCTTCTTGTATGGGATGTGCCTGCAGTTGGAGAGAAGCGTATATGTGAAGTGTGTGTCCACTGGATCGAGGGTCTTCCTGTTCCATGTGGCCTACAGCATCGACACCACAGTGGAAGGACGGCAGATTGTCTGCAAATGTCATAAGGTAGAGAAGCTCATCTGACCTGCAGACATGGCTGACAGCTAGCAGTGTTTCATGTTTCAATTATACAGCTGCACTCAAAATGATTCAACCCCCATTGGAAATTAGGTTTACTGGCAAAATGTACAAACTTTCAGCTGTTTTCACCAAGGCTTGGTTTCAGAAAAGGTCCTGGAAGATTCTAGAGAGGCCGTCACAGTCGCCTGACTTGAAAATCCACAGAAAATCTCTGGTTAGATTTGAAGAAGGCGGTTGCAGCAAACCCAAGAATATTGGAGAGCTGGAGGCCATAGCCCATGAGGAATGAGCTAAGAACTGGTGTCTGGCTCTGCATCACGTTTGCATCAGGTCATAACAGCAAAAGGGTGCTCTACTAAGTACTAAAGATGCTCGTCATGAAGGGGTTGAATCATTTTGAGACTGCAGTAGTCATGAAGAGTGTCCTTTTGTGTTGGATTAGGAGAAACCACTGATAGTATTAGTTGTGTTGAGCTGTTTAAATTCTCCTTGTTTGAGGTGTTTATTGAAAACAGCTGAAAGCTTTGTTTTCATCTGGTTCACTCTTCACTTGTTGTCTTTCAGGATGAGACGGTTACCATAGAGACGGTGGTCCCATTTGAGGTGTCTGTCAAGTTTGTGTCCACCAAGGTCTGTAGCTGCTACTTCATTGTTTTATCTACAAAGCAGGTGAGCCAGAGGGCTCCTCGTTATATTCTAGAGCAGTGTGCTGCCACAGAAACCTTTGAATTGACTCTAAAACCAGTAATGATGTGTTCTGTCTTCTCTTTACAGTTTTAAACAGAGCATGTATATTTTACTCCCATTAGTATGTTTTAGATTGTTGGTGAGCCTTGAGGGTGTGGTTGTGCAGCAGCAGGTGTTCTGACTTTGTTTGTGTTCTTAGTTTGAGCCACTGGACCGAGTGGTGGTGGACATCCCCTTCCTGTTGATGACAGACATCCTGTCATCGTCTCCCTGGCCTCTGCTGCTGGCCTCCTCTTCTTTGCAGCTGCTCACTATGAACACAAATGCACCACAGCTGCAGTCACAGCTACAGGAAGGTACCTGATGAGTTTCACCGTTCGCTGAAGTGTTTACGTCCAAAGCTGTAAAGAAACAAATGTAAATCCTACGACTACAACTGTGTGTGTGTGTGTGTGTGTGTGTGTGTGTGTGTGTGTGTGTGTGTGTGTGTCTCTCTCGCTCTTTCTCTCGCTCTCTTCTTGTCTTTCCTTTTCTTTCCTCCCCCCAGTTGTTTTGCAGACAGACGAGTGTGCCAGTGAGTGTTTCTGTCTCCGGTGTCCACCGCTGGTCAACAGCAACACCACTGTAGCTACTGGACAGTACCTGATATCATGGAGGAGGTATGTACACACACAAGTACCTGATATCATGGAGGAGGTATGTACACACACATAAACAGACGTTGGCAGTGAGAGCGGTCATTGGTGGCTTTGCATCGGCTTGTAAAGCTCTTAAAGGGCTTTGTTTGTCCTGCAGCCAGCGGCGTCATTTGACGTGATAGTGAGGAATAACTACAGGCTGCTAGTTCAGCTTGGTGTTCTCGTCTCTCTGGGTAGCCAGGGGGCAGCTCTATACGCCGCTCTAAAACACAGCTTCCTTCTTCTCTTTGCTTGTATTGTAAAATAGAAAAGGCATCCCAAATATGAGTATATAAGGCTACGTTTACAGTGTTTTGGCTGACTCAGAAATTGAGCCATATTTATTTGAGTGTACCGCTGAAGATAGCGTCTGCGGCTGCATTAGCTGTGGAAGAGGATATGGTGGGCGGGTACCATCCGTGATCAGAAGCATGACCATTCACATCTATAAACCAATGTGTTGATGATTAAATGTTAAGTACAGCACAGTTCAGGCATGAGACTTTTCCGCCGTTCGGCGGATTTCCGCCGTTTTTAGAACTCCAGAGACCATTTCTGAGATCAGTGTAAATCCGAATTTTTTTTTTTGGGGGGGGAGGGGGGGGGGGGGGGGTGTTAAGAATACCTCCGTGGGCTCTGACGATCGCGTGTGAACATGTGAACACACTGTGATTCCGTAACTATCCGGAGCGCTTCTACTCGTATCATTGTCTTAATGTATGTGCTTGCTAACATAACGATAAAAAGCAGAGTACGTCGAACTGGCCAGCCAGCGTTTCTCCGATTGGAGTGAGACGAGGAGAAAAGGTGATGTCGTGATCTTCACAATAAAACATCTTTGATGTGACGTGTCGAGTCTTGTCCAATCAGCGTTCAGATGTCTACAGCGTCTTCATTTTCTTCCGTTACAGTTTAAGTTCCGTTATTGTTCAGACTTGCTGGTTAAGTTAACGTCCACTGCATGCGGAACTCTGTCGACTGTTAACGTTCGTCATTATCGCGAATTTGGAGGAAAAAACGTAACGTGATGAAACATGAAGCCCCCCCCCCCCGTGTTCCGGTTCAGTTCACGCGGTCACTCGTTAACATTAAACCAGAACACCGGCGGATCTGCTGGCAGGGTGTTTTTTTTTAACTCAAAGTAGAATCAAAGGCCCAGATACTGACGAGATGATGAGGTCAAAGAGGAGGCTGTTTGTGTAGTGCAGCTTGACGCAGGGCTGAGATGTGAGTGGAGCTGGGCCTGGATAAAGGTGGAGGTCTACACAGACGTGAGTACAGCTTCCTGCTGTCACAGTGTTTTAAATACATTGATGAGGCAGGTCTGCTGAATGCAGCCTCTGCTCCAAGGAGATAAAGTACAGCAACAAGGGCTCACGTGCCCTCTCATCACACTGTACACTGTTCACTGTGATGACCACAGCCAGAGTAGATTATCATTTTAATTTAAATAATATAACTGGATTGAATGCATATTAATTGCAAATAGAAGATAGGCCACTATTCTAACAGCTGTACAGTAACAGTAGAAGTTAATATGAAGACATACAGTAACAGTAGAAGTTAATATGAAGACATACAGTAACAGTGGAAGTTAATATGAAGACATACAGTAACAGTAGAAGTTAATATGAAGACGTACAGTAACAGTAGAAGTTAATATGAAGACGTACAGTAACAGTAGAAGTTAATATGAAGATGTACAGTAACAGTAGAAGTTAATATGAAGACATACAGTAACAGTAGAAGTTAATATGAAGACGTACAGTAACAGTAGAAGTTAATATGAAGACGTACAGTAACAGTAGAAGTTAATATGAAGACGTACAGTAACAGTAGAAGTTAATATGAAGACGTACAGTAACAGTAGAAGTTAATATGAAGACGTACAGTAACAGTAGAAGTTAATATGAAGACGTACAGTAACAGTAGAAGTTAATATGAAGACGTACAGTAACAGTAGAAGTTAATATGAAGACGTACAGTAACAGTAGAAGTTAATATGAAGACGTACAGTAACAGTAGAAGTTAATATGAAGACGTACAGTAACAGTAGAAGTTAATATGAAGATGTACAGTAACAGTAGAAGTTAATATGAAGATGTACAGTAACAGTAGAAGTTAATATGAAGATGTACAGTAACAGTAGAAGTTAATATGAAGACGTACAGTAACAGTAGAAGTTAATATGAAGACATACAGTAACAGTAGAAGTTAATATGAAGCCATACAGTAACAGTAGAAGTTAATATGAAGACATACAGTAACAGTAGAAGTTAATATGAAGACATACAGTAACAGTAGAAGTTAATATGAAGACGTACAGTAACAGTAGAAGTTAATATGAAGACGTACAGTAACAGTAGAAGTTAATATGAAGACGTACAGTAACAGTAGAAGTTAATATGAAGACGTACAGTAACAGTAGAAGTTAATATGAAGACATACAGTAACAGTAGAAGTTAATATGAAGACATACAGTAACAGTAGAAGTTAATATGAAGACGTACAGTAACAGTAGAAGTTAATATGAAGACGTACAGTAACAGTAGAAGTTAATATGAAGACGTACAGTAACAGTAGAAGTTAATATGAAGACATACAGTAACAGTAGAAGTTAATATGAAGACATACAGTAACAGTGGAAGTTAATATGAAGACATACAGTAACAGTAGAAGTTAATATGAAGACGTACAGTAACAGTAGAAGTTAATATGAAGACGTACAGTAACAGTAGAAGTTAATATGAAGACGTACAGTAACAGTAGAAGTTAATATGAAGACGTACAGTAACAGTAGAAGTTAATATGAAGACGTACAGTAACAGTAGAAGTTAATATGAAGACGTACAGTAACAGTAGAAGTTAATATGAAGACATACAGTAACAGTAGAAGTTAATATGAAGACGTACAGTAACAGTAGAAGTTAATATGAAGACGTACAGTAACAGTAGAAGTTAATATGAAGACGTACAGTAACAGTAGAAGTTAATATGAAGACGTACAGTAACAGTAGAAGTTAATATGAAGACGTACAGTAACAGTAGAAGTTAATATGAAGACGTACAGTAACAGTAGAAGTTAATATGAAGACGTACAGTAACAGTAGAAGTTAATATGAAGACATACAGTAACAGTAGAAGTTAATATGAAGACGTACAGTAACAGTAGAAGTTAATATGAAGACATACAGTAACAGTAGAAGTTAATATGAAGACGTACAGTAACAGTAGAAGTTAATATGAAGACGTACAGTAACAGTAGAAGTTAATATGAAGACGTACAGTAACAGTAGAAGTTAATATGAAGATGTACAGTAACAGTAGAAGTTAATATGAAGACATACAGTAACAGTAGAAGTTAATATGAAGACGTACAGTAACAGTAGAAGTTAATATGAAGACATACAGTAACAGTAGAAGTTAATATGAAGACATACAGTAACAGTAGAAGTTAATATGAAGACGTACAGTAACAGTGGAAGTTAATATGAAGACATACAGTAACAGTAGAAGTTAATATGAAGACATACAGTAACAGTAGAAGTTAATATGAAGACGTACAGTAACAGTAGAAGTTAATATGAAGACGTACAGTAACAGTAGAAGTTAATATGAAGACATACAGTAACAGTAGAAGTTAATATGAAGACGTACAGTAACAGTAGAAGTTAATATGAAGACGTACAGTAACAGTAGAAGTTAATATGAAGACGTACAGTAACAGTAGAAGTTAATATGAAGACATACAGTAACAGTAGAAGTTAATATGAAGATGTACAGTAACAGTAGAAGTTAATATGAAGACATACAGTAACAGTAGAAGTTAATATGAAGACATACAGTAACAGTAGAAGTTAATATGAAGACGTACAGTAACAGTAGAAGTTAATATGAAGACGTACAGTAACAGTAGAAGTTAATATGAAGACGTACAGTAACAGTAGAAGTTAATATGAAGACATACAGTAACAGTAGAAGTTAATATGAAGACGTACAGTAACAGTAGAAGTTAATATGAAGACGTACAGTAACAGTAGAAGTTAATATGAAGACGTACAGTAACAGTGGAAGTTAATATGAAGACGTACAGTAACAGTGGAAGTTAATATGAAGACGTACAGTAACAGTAGAAGTTAATATGAAGACATACAGTAACAGTAGAAGTTAATATGAAGACATACAGTAACAGTAGATGTTAATATGAAGACATACAGTAACAGTAGAAGTTAATATGAAGACATACAGTAACAGTAGAAGTTAATATGAAGACATACAGTAACAGGGTTCAATGAAAACTAATCACAAGCTAACTAGCCAGCTGTTCAACTGGAGCTGAAATAGTGATAAATAACCGAATAATAAATTATTCTTTTGCTTAAAGAGTAAATATGGTCTTATCACTAAATGTTATTCTCAGAGTACACCAGAGTGCTACATTTTAAAGATCATATTTAAAAATGAAAATTCATGCCACCAGCACCCCCCCCCCCCCCCCCCCCCTAGAAATGTTGTGTTGATAATGTTCCTCCCTTTTCAGCATTTGTCAGTCTCATGCCTGAGTGGTAGAAGAAGTACTACCAGTGTAAAGTCATTCTTAATGCTCGTCATCGGTGCCACCGGGTCGGATTCTGATCCAAATCAGATGAAATCCTGCAGGTTCACCAGAAACTTTAAAATTGTAATAAACCAAAGTATGTAGTAGTGGTCGTATCGACTGGTGAGATAAGCATATCGTGCCTAGAATGTTTTGCTTCAATTGACTACATTTAACATTAATACTGATTGGACAGCCACACAAAAGGTGGCAATTTAAAAAAATTCTATTAGTGATTTGTATTAGATTTGTAACTCTTTTTTTGAACTCTGTCCTGCAGAAAGTCCTCCAGTGCAAACAGTCCCCTCATCCAAACTGCAGTCACTCTACCTCATGTCATCCTGGAGTCTGTCCCGCTTTACATCCACGCTGGTTAGTAACACAACACGCTGTTTATCTCTCTGGTCTTACAAGTCCTACTTAGTTAGTTTGATACATTTTCTACATGTTTCTTCTTTTCGTCATTAATTGTCCTGTTGTATGTTGGCACTTTATTTCTACATGTCTTTGTTTTGGTGTAGAGCTACCATCATATGGGCGAGTCAGAGAGTCTCTTTCAGTTCGCTACCACATAGAGAACAGAACGTCTCTGGTGCAGGAGGTGGAGATGGCCGTTGAACCGTCTGATGCCTTCATGTTCTCTGGACTCAAACAGGTACGACGGTGCTCCCTTTCAAATGAAGGGGTCAAAACTAATAGTTTAGGTCTTCATAAAATGAATAGCTGAACCAAAGAAAGTGTTTTCACACTGACTCAGTACTAATGTCACTGTGATGCTCTACTGCAGGCTAAAGTCTCACTGTGCAGGCAAATGTTCCCTGTCAGTGTTTTACTATTATATATGATGTTTCTGGATTAATATTAATGTGTATTTTGCATTTGACTTCTTTTCGCTCTTTTAACTTCTTTATATACTGTTTGATAGTTTAATCATATTCTATAAGATCTTGTGATTGTAAGACCTTTCAAAGTATTTACTGAGCTGGGGGGGGGGGGGTAATATTATGAGGAAAACCCCAGATATGACGAGATTATATTAAGGTTATTAAATATTACATATCTGAGAAAAAAATGATTATGAAGTCATACATTTGTGAGAAAAAAAAACAAGTGCAAAAGCAAGCATTGAGTTTCAATGAGGAAGTGAAGTGTAGGAGTAGGACACACGAGTGTCTGGAGTAGGACACACGAGTGTCTGGAGTAGGACACACGAGTGTCTGGAGTAGGACACACGAGTGTCTGGAGTAGGACACACGAGTGTCTGGAGTAGGGCACACTAGTGTCTGGAGTAGGACACACGAGTGTCTGGAGTAGGACACACGAGTGTCTGGAGTAGGGCACACTAGTGTCTGGAGTAGGACACACTAGTGTCTGGAGTAGGACACACAAGTAGGACACACAAGTGTCTGGAGTAGGACACACAAGTGTATGGAGGAGGACACACTCTAACCACACCACTGTTTAACACCTGTTCCCTTCCTGGTGGATCAAGGAATCAATTAGTCATGTAATGACTAACATATGGGTTACCATGGTTACCAAAAGATCTAGGGTCATTGTAAAACAATAATTAAGATGCACTTTATTAGCATAGCACCTTTCAGACAATAAATGCAAAACAAAGTACTACACAATAAAGGAAGACAGATTTGAACAGATGTCAGCCGTCTCAGGACCTCTCTGTAGGTCTGATCTCTGTTGGCTACAGCCAGAAAACCACCCGGTGTGGGGGTGTGGGGGTGTGGGGCTTCTCAGCACAGTCACCATACACTTTGCATCATCACGTACAGATCACTGAAGAGGCTGCTTCCTTGATGATCAGCTGATGTAGCTGAGCTTTTGAATTCAAGCTAAAATCACAGAACCGGACCAGAGTTAGCTTTCAATCAGACCAAGACGGGTTGTTGACGTGTAATTACATTCATATCAACCAAAGAGAACCAAACCTGTTAAAAGAAAATAAATGCTACAGCACACTTCAACCAATGAGATACGAGTGAAGAACAGACAACTGATTTTGGAATCCAAAATGAAAAGTTGACATTATTTGAGAATAGTAAAATATGTCAACTTCAGTTCAGTTTGGTTCAGATCAGCCTCAAGCTTGGTTAAGTTCATGTTCACACTTTTGCCTCAAAATGTCTCCTGAATCTAGTGCGAGTGGAGTTTGTACTGCTCGTACCAGGGAAAACTATTTCTCATTTAAAGTTCATCATGTCAATAAATGTGTGAACAGATCTCCAAAACAACTCAAACTAAAAGAGTTTTGACAACTGACACATTGTGTTGTATACTTTACCGGTTTAATGTTTAATGTCATGTAGAAGGTTGTGCTGGACAGATCGCTCTGTTTTATGAATGTGTCAGAAAGTCTGCTTCATTAACTTACATTGTATAAATGAACACAGGTACGTCTGCGTATCCTTCCGGGCACAGAGCAGCAGATGCTGTATAACTATTACCCACTGATGGCTGGTTACCAAACACTACCACAGCTCAACATCAGCCTGCCCCGCTGCCTGACCGCCAACACACACGCACTGAGACGCTTCCTGCCCCAACGCATCTTTGTCAAGGTAACACTCACAGAAACGTATCTGCACCACTGAGGTAGCAGTCATTGCTATCTGTCAACATATTCAGCGTTGTCTTTTCCTCTCTCCTCAGCCTCAGGGTCGACAGCTGGATGATGCCTCCATTGCTGCAGCTTGAGAAGAACACACAAACTGTTAATGTAAATATGGAAACAAAGCAACGTTGTGTAGGTTGTTCTAGATGTACGATTCCTCACAGATGACCATATTAACACTATTTGTTTGTTTGACATTGTTCTGTAAAAACACACCAGGAAAACCATGGGTTGACAAAACATCAGGAGCCAACTGTTTATGTTCAGAGTCAATGTGACGACTTGATGAGCAGGATGGTGAATATACTGATCGATTAATGAGCATTTTACAATGAAAATCATGTATGGATCCGATGTGAGCTAAATGGAATTTTGGGTAAAGTGTAATACATGAAAATGTTATGTGATGAAAGTTTAATTAAATTGAGTGATGTAAACGAGTTGTGTTCATGTTCTATGACTGTTAACAGTGCAGGCAGGTGGCCCCTACCATCAGTGTATGAACGGGCTCCTAGGCTATGACAAATATGGAAAGGACTCAAGGAATGATGGTAAATTAAAGGTATTTATTATAACTAAATAAATAGTTACCATTGTGAAGTGTGTCAGTCAGTAACATCAGTAATGTAAACGTGAGTGTGTGTGATGAAGTGTGGCATGAGAAGCTGATGATGGCTCACGGTCATGGTTTACGGGCACACTTGGCTATAGTAGAGCCATCATCAGTGTTGTATACGCCACTGCTTTTTCTTTGAAATCAGTCGCACCAGGAACGGGGTCTCCGTCACTCCCTGCTGGGTGGTGTATGTCCGATCCCAGGGGAAGAGCTCTCTTACCTTCAGGAGGCTACGGAGGCCCCCTCAGAGATGAGCAACACTGGACTTTGGTCGGATACAAAATACAAACAAATTTTATTTGTTTTTTACAATAAAAAGAGATAAACGTTTACAAAAATGGGTAATGTAAAAATATGTCAAAGAAAAGACTAAATGTAAGAAGTTAAAAACCCCAATCAGACCTTCAAACGTGTTCAAGACCTTAAGACCCCCTGAAGTCCAGAAGACTAAAAAACCTTAAGAGCCTCAAGCCCTAAAAACAGCCCTGATTCTTAGTCGTCTCTACTTGGTTCTTCTTTAACCTCCTGGTCCATATATAGTAGACAACTAATCCTTCTCAATTCATTGGATGAAGCAGTTTACGTAGTCTTCATTTCTGACCGACTCGTTTTTATTTCACACTTTCTTGCTCGCCGCTCTTTGAAGGTTCCTGTCTTTTATTGAACAGTATATCCCCCTAATGATCACTATAGTTTCAGTTTCTGCATTTACAACCCGTTTCCTATGCGGACTCGGACAATCGGACAAAAGTAAGTTAAACCCAATATTCACTTATCTTTTCCATTCAGTCAACATAGAAGCACATATGACTACATATTGATAATATATAAAAACACATTAAGGCTATCATTAAGTTAACGTGAAATAATATGAGATGATACAGAGCATCCGCAAAGTATTCACAGCGCTTCACTTTTTCTTGCAAATTCTTGCAAATCTATTAAAAATATAAAACGACAAAATCACATGTACGTAAGTGTTCACAGCCTTTACCGTGACACTCAGAATTGAGCTCAGGTGCGCCCTGTTTCCACTGATCATCCTTGAGATGTTTCTACAACTTGATTGGAGTCCACCTGTGGTAGATTCAGTTGATTGGACATGATTTGGAAAGGCACACACCTGTCTATATCAGGTCCCACAGTTCACAGTGCATCTCAGAGCACAAACCAAGCCATGAAGTCCAAGGAAGTGTCTGTAGACCTCCGAGACAGGATTGTATCGAGGCACAGATCTGGGGAAGGGTACAGAAGAAAGGTCTGCAGCAGAAGGTCCCAATGAGCACAGTGGCCTCCATCATCCGTAAATGGAAGAAGTTTGGAACCACCAGGACTCTTCCTAGAGTTGGCCGCCCGGCCAAACTTGAGCGATCGGGGGAGAAGGGAGGTGACCAAGAACCCGATGGTCACTCTGACAGAGCTCCAGCGTTGCTCTGTGAAGAGAGGAGAACCTTCCAGAAGGACAACCATCTCTGCAGCACTCCACCAATCAGGCCTGTAAGGTAGAGTGGCCAGACGGAAGCCACTCCTCAGTATAAGGCACATGACAGCCCGCCTGGAGTTTACCAAAAGGCACCTGAAGGACTCTCAGATCATGAGAAACTAAATTCTCTGGTCTGATGAAACAAAGATTGAACTCTTTGGCCTGAATGCCAAGCGTCATGTCTGGAGGAAACCAGGCACTGCTCATCACCTGGCCAATACCATCCCTACAGTGAAGCATGGTGGTGGCAGCATCATGCTGTGGGGATGTTCTTCAGCGGCAGGAACTGGGGGACTAGGATTGAGGGAAAGATGAATGCAGCAATGTACAGAGACATCCTGGATGAAAACCTGCTCCAGAGCGCTCTGGACCTCAGACTGGGGCGAAGGTTCATCTTCCAACAGGACAACGACCCGAAACACACAGCCAAGATAACAAAGGAGTGGCTTCGGGACAACTCTGTGAATGTCCCCGAGTGGCCCAGCCAGAGCCCACACTTGAACCCGATTGAACATCTCTGGAGAGATCTGAAAATGGCTGTGCACCGACGCTCCCCATCCAACCGGATGGAGCTTGAGAGGTCCTGCAAAGAAGAATGGGAGAAACTGCCCGAAAATAGGTGTGCCAAGCTTGTAGCATCATACTCAAAAAGACTTGAGGCTGTAATTGCTGCCGAAGGTGCTTCAACAAAGTATTGAGCAAAAGCTGTGAATACTTATACAATACTTATATGTACGTGTTATATTTTCGTTCTTTACTTTTAATAGATTTGCAAACATTTTAAACTAGCTTTTTTCACTTTGTATTGTGTGTAGAATTTTGAGGAAAAAAATGAATTGAATCCATTTGAGTAAGGCTGTAAAGTAACAAAATGTGGAAGAAGTGAAGCGCAGTGAATACTTTCCAGATGCTCTGTATGTAAAGAATATATTGAGATCTGAGACCAAAACACTCTTGGCTCAATAAAAAAAGAAATCGTAACTCAAAGAGAATGAAACTTAAATGAGGATAAGTCTTATGAATAAAAAGTTAATTTAGAGAGTATTGCTCAGACCGTAACACCATTCCATTTTCAGATACTCAGCTGGCGAGTTGAACTGTGAGGGAGTATGTGGTCTCTGCTCTCGAGAACATCACTATTAATAGTTAATTCAGTTATTTTTAAACCGGATCGCGGTTGTGGAGCTCCGTTTCCCTGCGAACGTGTTCGTTGATCTGTAGATCCACTCGGGTTCCTCCAAAAGTTTTCAAAAGCACCGTAGTGTCCTGCTGTACTATGGCGTCCTCAGGTTAGCGTAGCGTAGCTCCAAACACTGCTCAGTTAAAATGAAACGTGTTCCAGCCATAAAATGTGCGACGCTGTCAGCCAGGAACACCGTTCATACAAATAAATAAACTACACCAAGCAAAACCCTAAACATTTTAGAATTTCTTCCATATCTTTCAATTTTAACTCTTACTACTCCAACTAACTTCTGCCAGCTTCCTTAATTTTCACATTAGTCACGCGCTGGCCCACTGACCAATCACGGCGCTCGTTAATGCAGACGTACTTAGCAGGCTACCGTGGTGCCATAAGGGACGTCAAAGAATACGCCCAACATGTCAAACTAAAGATCTGATTGGTTGAACACTAAGACAATCAACAATATCGTCCCCATTTACTTTAATCTACAAAGTCTACCTAGAGGACCTCGGGCCTCTCTTACATAGAGACATAGGGGCTGAATCTGATTGGATAAAAGCTCTCCTTAAAACAAGCTGTGCTGGAAGCAGCGCAACAGAGGAAGACAGGAGCTGTGCAATGAGAAAATAAGATAATGGAGAAAAATAATAATACATGTAGTGTATCTGTGAAAAATTATTAAATTATAAAATAGCTATAACTTTGTGATTCTGTTTAGGCCAGCAGAGAAGGCTTTGCTGGCCCTGACGGCCCACCACTGGTATATATCTCTGCTGGCCTATACAGAATCACAAAGTTATAGCTATTTTATAATGTAATACTTTTTCTTAAATACACTACATGTATTATAATTTATACAAATATTTTTCCCATTATCTTATATTCTCATTGCACAGCTACTGTCTTCCTCAGTTGCTCTGCTTCCAGTGCAGCTTGTTTTAAGTAGAGCTTTTATCCAATCAGATTTCACCTCTGTGTCTCTAGGTAAGAAGAGAGGCCCGAGGCCTGCAGACTCACAAGTGAATCCATGTGCAGTTTAAGTGAATGGGGACGATATTGTTGATTGTCATAGTGTTCAACCAATCAGATCTTTAGTTTGACATGTTGGGCGTATTCTTTGACGTGTCAGAGCCTGCTAGCTGGCCTACAACTACGTCAGCATTACGTGCAGCCCAGTTTTCAGGTGCAGCTCTGCAGTAAGGTGCAGCGTGTGCTGTGATTGGTCAGTGGGCGAGCACGTGACTATTGGAAGACAAAATTTAAGCAGAGGCTTAGTCTGAGTAGTAAGAGTTCAAATTGAAAGATATGGAAGAAATTATGAAATTTTTTGCATTTTGCTTGGTGTAGATTATTTTAACCTAGCTTTGTTTTTTTAACACTCAGTGGCTGAGGGAGGAGAAATGGATTTGTGAGTTGGGATTTAACCGTGAGATTAAACTCTTTTTCAACAAAGAAAGGAGGATGGAGTTTGTCTTTAAGTGAACAGCATTTGGTAAGTTAATAGCTTTAATATGCTTATTTATATATTATTATTTGTACAACTTGTTTTTATGAAGATGGATTTTTGTTTGGTTTTATATGTGATAGGAACTATTGTTACGTCCTATGTTGCTCTGGGGACATATTTAGCGGTGCCAGTGTTGCCAACTTGGTGACTTTCTTGCTAAATCTGGCGACTTTCCAAACCCTCATGGAGACTTTTTTTGTCAAAAGCTACTAGCGACAAATCTAGAGACTTGTTCTGGTGTTGTTGGAGACTTTGCTGGTGTTTTGACTCTTGACTCTCGTTCTGCACGCGGGAGCTGCCGTGAGCCGCTCCGCCACCCCGAAGCACTCAGGCAGCTACTCGCGCAGCAGTCAGAGCAGAGAGGAGACGCACTCTCGCCGTATTCTCTGCAGTTAGTGTATTTATAGGTGTTGAGCTTCATTTTTACACTAAACAAATAATAACCGTAGCTGTGTTTCAGCTGCAGGACAGCAGTGAAGGCCCAGGTATAAAATGCACGGCCCGCCACTGGTAATTAGGAATACTGATGTTAAATTAAGCTATGATGAGTTTTCACTGTTAATTTACCATCTCTATTAAATGTTGACGCCTCCATGACCAAGTGAAGCAGATGAGACTGAGGACAACTATGGAGAAGAAAAGATGTTCACTTTGCCTAATATGGTACCTTGACAGAGTTCATGTGTGCTCTGGTGTTCTCATGTCTCCTTACCTCCTCACCCCTCACTCCCTACCCTGGTGTTTTCATGCTCTCGTGCTCGCGCTCGCCTGTAGAGACTTCTCCTGACGAGAACGCGCAGCTTGGTGCCAAACGAGCTGAATCTATTTGAGGACGCTGATTGGCTAAATTGTATTTCACACATTTATGTCTTTAATCAGCAATTGGCTAAACTGCTTCATAGACCCGCCTCCTGTGGGCCAGTTCTCCATGGCCCCAGCGCTGCTGAGACGTGCAGACAGGCGGAGAGGACGTGCAGGAAAAGCATATATTTTGCACAGATATTATAATTTTCAAATACTACTGGGTACATTCCATATTTAAAAAACACAAATATTGACAATTTGTATAATTTATTATTCTTTTTTTGTGGCTCAAGGAGGGGCCAGCCGTCACTGCGCCATAGTACAACCAGACCAGTTTCTTCCCACAAACGGTCACTCAGATGAACAGTTAACATCAGTCATACACTGTCAAATACCCTCGAACACCAAAATATGCACGGTTTGTTTTTGAACATGTGCATATCATCCGTCATCAGTATAAATATTACACGCTGTATATACATTACATGCTTACATGAATAAACTGAACATAATCATCCACTTGTACTCATTCAGTATTTGTTTCTTAGCACTATTTGTATTGTTTACAACTTACAGAACACTTGACGCTTTTTTCTTATTTTATTGTTGGTCATTGGGGATTTTTATATATATTTATATAAGCTAATATTAATATTTACTTTTATATCGGTTCACTACTTGTGTACTTAAGAGCCCTGTCTTTTATTTACCTTTATCTGTCCAGCTGTGTTGTCCTTGTCCCAGCTGTTGTTTCCATTTCTGTGAGAGAGATGACAGACAGATGATGCACATTTAAGGTAAACACACAGATATTCTCTATGGTACATTCATCGATTTATGAAAATAAAGCCAGGTATATGGGGTGATACATATGTAACCCATTTTTCCCAATATGACAAAAAATTTTCCAATTTGTAGTTGACAGACTGTTATCGTCTGCATTTTGTAAATGTCCATTGTAATGTCCCAAACTGGTATTTAAAGGTTGAAAATCTGAAAATCAATTAACATTTGGTAGTTTTGATCGGCACTGATGTTGGCAAAAAGATGTAACTCATTGAAAATGGAAAATGATATATAATTGTACTGACATGGCCACTTGTTGTCTAAGATACATAGATACACAGAGGGTTAAAACATGATGTTAATGTTAATGTCTTTATGTGGTGAAGTGATAAGTCATGTCATGAGGTGAATTGTTTTGAATATTTGTAAATGTAAAGAGAGAAAATGCTTCATTCTACGCCTAATTGAATAACTAGTTACAGGCATGTGACAATGTTTCTCACTTCATGTAAAATGTCTAAAGCGCTATATTCGACACATTATATCATATTGCCTCATTACCATTCCGGACCAGCTGGTGGCAGCAGTGTTCGCGTGGTTCCCGCGTTAAGAGCTTTCTACAGAAGAAGACGAAGACTCACGTGGACCAATGAGAGGCCAGAGGAAGACTCACGTGGACCAATGAGAGTCCAGAGGCCGGTGACGGAAGCCTTCAGGAGGAAGTGTGTCTGATGTCGGTGAGCCGTTCAGCATGTCACAGGAACCGGTGAGTCGTTGCTCTCGCGCTGCCGGTGGACTGTAACTAGTCGGTGGACTGTAACTACTCGGTGGACTGTAACTACTCGGTGGACTGTAACTACTCGGTGGACTGTAACTACTCGGTGGACTGTAACTACTCGGTGGACTGTAACTACTCGGTGGACTGTAACTACTCGTACGTTCATATCTTTGTTGCTGTCGCACCATGAAGCTGATACCCAGCAGTGCTGCTGGAGCCGCTCTGCTCCTGTTGCTGCATTGCTGTCAGATAGCCAGCATTGCTGGACAGAAGGTGAGTTCTATTGCATTATGTCATGTTTTTCATGCCTTACATTACATCACGTGTGGGATGGGGACCGAGCATGCAATAAGGTGAAATGTTTCAGCCACTGGATGGTGTTCTATGTGTAGTTCAACTCTGATATTCAAGGGATGAAAGCCATGAGTTGGAACAGCAGCTTGAACTCAGTTATCACTACGTTGTGTGCATCAGCAGGAACATACCTGATGATTTGGATTTTAGTGTTCAACTAATGAGAGGAGTCTTGATTTGAGGATTACCGGAATTCCTGAGGGAAAAGGAGTTCACCAAAAGAGAAGTAGCTGCAAAGATGGAGAGTTTATCAAGAACAGTGCTGCCCTGTTGATTCTTTGGACAGCAGGAAGATACCCGGGTACTTTAATGATGGGATGATGTCTGTGTTATGAGGGCCAGTAATATTTCAAACACTGAGAAGGAAGTTGGGTCTTATGTACTCCATGATCCAAGACCATTGCAGGGAAAATAAATCGGTTTAATTCCCCAAAACTAATATGCACGCATGCATAATAGATATAGTCGTATTAAAAGCAAATCGTTTTTTTGTGTTTCTTAGAAAAATTCACGCGAGACCGATGGAAAATCATTAATCACAAGACATTTATTCCTGCAAGAAGGAGACAGAGTTGATTCACATCAGGATATGTACATCAAAGCCGCTCGGAGTTCTGACTCTGAGCTTCTGATATTAATACTGAGTAAACAACATGCAATGGCTGGCACAGGATTGGTTTACAATGAGGTCTTCGTCACAAAAGGTGACACACACACACACACACACAAAATGTGTGTAGCCATGTAGTCTGGGAAAAGAACTTCACTTGAGCATCTGTTCTGGCACAAAGGTTACTTTCTCAAAACAACTCTGTGTCTATCTTCCTTATTATCATTTACATGCTGAGAACGCTTTCTTTCCCAGACGCTGTAGAACCTAATGTAGTGAGTTCACACACACACATTCACATGAGGATGCAGGCCATAAAGTTCACGTGAGGACACCAGACTTGTGAGCACACATATTATAATTAGTCATTTAGGTTTTTGACTCTAACAGTGTTGGTATCAAAACTTCAAAAAAGTGTTGTTTTGTGTGTGTGCAGTCTGACTGTGCATTAACTGTGGTGGAGAATACAGAAGGAAGGGAGGGAGGAGGAGGAGCTGATGAAGAGGCAGAGGTGACCGTTGATGAAGGAGATTTCGAGGTGGTCCAACCTACTGAGGATTGGCAAACACTCAAACCAGGTAATGTACTGCAGGGTGTACTGGTACTACGTCGTAGTCAAAAAGACCTCTGTTTTAGACGTGTGTGTGTGTGTGTGTGTGTGTGTGTGTGTGTGTGTGTGTGTGTGTGTGTGTGTGTGTGTGTGTGTGTGTGTGTGTGTGTGTGTGTGTGTGTGTGTGTGTGTGTGTGTGTGTGTGTGTGTGTGTGTGTGTGTGTGTGTGTGTGTGTGTGTGTGTGTGTGTGTGTGTGGCACAGGCCAGGCAGTGCCAGCAGGTTCCCATGTGAGGCTGAATCTGCAAACAGGTCAGAGGGAGGTCAGACTGGGAGAAGAGCAGCTTAAATATTGGACACAAGAACACAGGTATGGGTCCAGGACAACACCCCTTTCTCTAAGATCAAGTGACTTCAATGAGTATTTAATTTCACGTATTGCATACTTTGTAGAAGCAGCAGTTACTGCAGCCTTGAGTGTTCTGGATGTTCTATCTGCAGTAAAGGTCTGTGTTTGCAGAGAGACGGAAGAGATCCAGTCTACCATCAGTCCTGATGAGCTGAAACGGGCCATGAAGAAGATGGTGGACCTGAGCCCAGTGAGCAAAGACACAGACCAACACTTAACAGTACCGATAGTCCATTAAAGGGATAGTTTGTATACTTTGAAGTGGAGTTGTATGAGGTAGTTATCCATAGTCAGTGTATCACTGACACTAGATAGCCGGCGGCTCACCCCCAGAACCAGACAGGAGAACCAGACAGGAGAACCAGACAGGAGAACCAGACAGGAGAACCAGACAGGAGAACCATAACGTACTGCTGTGGACGGGACAAACCTATTTTAGCCACGCAAAGAAGTCCATATCAGTTTAAGTGTACACTATGTTTAGAATATATCTTTTTCTCCAAATATCTACTACATACTATGTTCCCTTTATTCCTACCTAACAACATGTCACACCTCTCCTGTGCTGTACGTGTCCTCTCTCTGCCATGTGTTCGTAGGACACTGTGACGACCCAGTACCGGCCCCTGGAGGAGTTAAAGAGAGACCTGGCTCAGCTGGACCTGCTGGTGGAGACTGATGTTCAGGTACGTGATAGTACTATCTATCTATCTATCTATCTATCTATCTATCTATCTATCTATCTATCTATCTATAAGTGTTGTATTACATGTAACTCGCAGAAATCAGGGGAGACCAACTATTCCACTTTTTAAGGTTTTCACAATTAGCTGATATTGTTCTTTTTACTGTAAAGGACATGTTCAAATCAACTGTCAACCAGAGTGCAGTTGTTTACGGGTTGTGGTGGTGTGTAGATAATGAAGCGCCTGCTGGACCAGTTTAAGAGCAGCAACTCCACCACGGAGCAGAAGCTGAGCGTCCTGCTGGATCTGGAGTATCTGGTGCATCAGGTAGCCGAACACGCGTGCGTTCATACACATTCAGACCTACGAGTTGGCCTACAGATGTGTTCGGAGATGTTAGTTGCTAACTTTGCCTGCGTGTCTGTGTGTTAGGTGGATAACGCTCAGACCCTGTGTTCGATGGGGGGTCTCCAACTCATTGTAGAAACTCTGAACAGCACCGACTTCAGATTTCAGGAAAGCTCTGCCTTTGTTCTGGGATCTGCTGTGTCAAGGTACAAACAAACCGCTGCATGTTAACTGTGTTTAGCTAAGATCTGACTGATGCGCTTAACATCATACTGCATCTCTCAGAACAGCTGTACAACATCATACATCACTCTAAGTTCAGCAGTAGCAGCTTGTATAAGCAGGTGCTTCACATCAATGTGTCTTTGTGTGTACTCTGCATCTGTGTCAGTGTCAGTGGTAGCTAACGGAGCTTCTGTCCTGCAGTAACCCGGTGGTTCAGGTGAAGGCTGTGGAGAGTGGGGCTCTGCAGACGCTCTTAACCGTACTGGCCACTGCACAGCCCCTTAGAGTCAAAAAGAAGGTACTGAACACAAACATGACACTCTATTGTTGAGAAGGTGTGTACGGATACATGCATGTTTTCAGCGTGTGATTGTCGTCCCGTCAGGTTCTCTTTGCAGTGGCCTCCCTCTTGCGTAACTTCCCCTACGCACAGCGCCACTTCCTGTCCCATGGAGGGCTGCAGGTTCTATCGGAGCTGTTCAGGGCAGATGGAGGTGGAGTTCTGCGTACACGCATTGTCACCATGTTGTATGACATGATCAGTGAGAAGGTACAACAAACTAACTGTAGGCGCCATGTATAGCCGTGGTGTTGGGTACAGCAATGAGGATATCAGCTGTTCAGTAGTTTAGTTAAGTGAATGGAAGGAGGGAGGGGGGGTAAGAGAGCGAGTCTTATTTTTTGCTGACCGCCTTTGGGCGACGTTGTGAAAGTCACTAGAACGTGTAGAATGCGTGTTATCCAGCACAAGTGGTAGTTTATCCTTCTTGCAAATAAATATAGAAAACTCAGCCTCTGGATCTGAGAGTCATTGACGGCCACATGTTACTCTTTGTTTCAGGTAGTCGTCTATACAAACTGTATTTTAGCGTTACCTCTGAGTTTGGCCCTTGTTGAGGATGTAGAGTATGACTTCCTAGATGATGTTGGTCTGTCCTGCTCCACCAGGAGCTGATCTCTCAGGGTGGTCTGGACCTGGGGCTGGATGCCTCCCATGAGGAGCGGGTGCTTCAGTACTCTAAGGTGTCTCTGCAGGGGGAGCTGCTGGATAAGGGCTGGTGCAATCTGGTCCCACAGCTGCTGGAGTCCACTGAGCATGACTACAGAGAGAAGGTAGACTGACTTTGATCAAGTTGATGATAAACAAATGATAAGCAGCTTTAATACTACATGACTCATGTGTTTCTGTCGTTCTTCTCTCAGGCTCTGCGGGCGTTGTTGGCGATGGCTCCAATGTGTTTGGATCATTACCGCTCAGACAGGTCTCTGCTGGGCTCTCTGCTCTCTCTCAGAGACCAGTACCAGGAGATGGTCCAGTCAGAAATGATTGTAGGAGAGGAGAACAGCTACTTCGCAGAGATTGTAGAACTTATAAATGATCTACAAGTCAAAATGAGATGATGAGATGATTGCACAGTGGCATTTAACATGGCAATGCAGAGAGAGAGAGAGACTTATTGACTGGCTGGATGAAACCATCACTCTTCAAACACATGGCCAACAACAGAAGAGCAAACTCCTCAAGACAAGAGTCTATTGCATGCAACTAAAGGACAAGGGACTCACCTGGAGGACACGATGCTGGGCTGGCCCAGTCGATGGTGGATTCATCACGATGCTGGGCTGGCCCAGTCGATGGTGGATTCATTGGTTAGTCAGTAGGAGCTTGAGCAGCCACATTCTATTTGTTGGGTGTGGGTGAGAATAAAGGTGTATTTTTGACTTTGTGTTCATAATTTAAGAATTGATTAATGATGTAAAACTGATGTTGTGGATTTCCTGTAGGGTTACCTTCAAGTGATACTATGAATCCTAGTGTTGAAAGCCGAAGCTATACTCCACCTCGGCCGAGGAGGTGGAGTAGCAGCCATCTTTGACTCGAGCCGATTAATGAACCTAAACTAGACTAGAACTCATTTGTAAGCCTGGTTCTTAGTCTTTCACACCCAACGTGTAAAACAATAGTCAGTTCTATTTGTTATAGTGTACCGGGCCCCAGGGCCGTATTCTCAATTCCTATCAGAATTTTCATCAAATCTAGTCCTTAAAACAGATAAAGTCATTATTGTAGGTGACTCAGTAGACCTCAGTAGTGATGACTTCATGAACTTCTTCAATGATAAGATTATAACTATTAGAGAGAACATTAATAATCTCCTACCCTCAACCAGTACTGATCTATCCTCAAATAGAGTACCCTTAGAAACAGCTGTAACCCCTGATATATGTCTAGATGGCTTTATTCCATCGACCTTGATAAATAAACTTCAACGATGTCTACGTCTAAACCTTCTATCTGTCTCTGAGACCCTAGACCAGGGGCCTCAGACTCATCTTCACTGAGGGCCTCATCAGCATCATGGTCGCCCTCAAAGGGCCGGTTGTAAATGTAAGACTGTGTAAAAGTAACTACTCCTAACATATTGGTAAATAACTGTCTCTGCATTTGATTATTGTTTATTCAAGTGTTCAAATATTGTACATGCAGTTATATGAATGTAAAAATATGTTATAACTTAAATCCTTTTAATTTAGGGTTAATAAACCCACATTACTATCAAACTATTAAAGGCAAGGCAAGTTAATTTGTATAGCACATTTCAACAACAAGGTAATTCAAAGTGCTTCACATAAAACCATTAAAAACATCAAAACATAAGGCAAAAGAAAAGGAGATTTAAAAACAATTAAGAACATTCATTGAACATTAAAAACAGTCATTAAAACATTAAAAAGCAGTGTAAGAAATAAAATACAGTAGTAAAATGCAGAAATGCAGGAGATTGATTAATATCCTTGAATCTGGTTCAATTAAAGGCAGCAAACAGAAAAGTCTTCAATCTTGATTTAAAGGAGCTGAGGGTCTCAGCAGACCTGCAGCTTTCTGGGACTTTGTTCCAGATATGTGGAGCAGAACAACTGAACGCTGCTTCTCCATGTTTAGTTCTGACTCTGGGAACAGAAAGTAGACCAGTCCCAGACGACCTAAGGGGTCGGGATGGTTCATAAGGTAGCAGCAGATCACAGATGTATTTTGGCCCTAAACCATCAGTGCTTTATAAACCAACAGCAGGATTTTAAAGTCAATTCTTTGTTGGACAGGAAGCCAGTGCAAAGACCTCAGAACTGGAGTGATGTGATCCACTTTCTTTGTCTTAGTGAGGACTCGAGCTGCAGCGTTCTGAATCAGCTGCAGCGTTCTGATTGACTTGTTACAGAGACCTGTAAACACACCGTTACAGTAGTCCAGTCTACTGAAGATAAATGAATGGACAAGTTTTTCCAAATCCTGTTGAGACATAAGTCCTCTAACCCTTGATATATTCTTCAGGTGATAGTAGGCTGATTTAGTAATTGTCTTGATATGGCTGTTCAGGTTGAGGTCTGAATCCATAACTACACCTAGATTTCTGGCTTGGTTTGAGGTTTTTAACATCAGTGATTGAAGCTGAGCGCTGACTTTCAATCGTTCGTCCTTGGTACCAAAAACAATTACTTCTGTTTTATCTTTGTTTAATTGAAGAACATTCTGGCACATCCAGTTGTTGATTTGTTCAATGCATTTACCAGCCCTTGTATGGGATTATAGTCCCCTGGTGATATAGTTATGTAGATGTGTGTGTCGTCTGCATAATTATGATAACAGACTTTGTTTTTTCCATAATCTGCGCTAGTGGAAGCATGTAGATGTTGAACAGAAGAGGCCCCAGTATTGAACCTTGGGGAACACCACATGTCATTTTAGTCAGCTCTGATGTGTAATTAGCTACAGACACAAAGTATTCTCGGTCCTTCAAGTAGGATTCAAACCAGTTGAGTGCTGTGCCAGAGAGTCCCACCCAGATTTTTAGTCTTTCTAGTAGTATGTCATGGTCGACCGTGTCGAATGCAGCACTGAGATCTAGTAATACTAAGACTGAAATTCTGCCATTGTCTGTGTTTAAGTGGATGTCGTTGAAAACCTTAACAAGAGCAGTTTCAGTACTGTGGTGCTGTCCAAAGCCTGACTGGAAGACATCAAAACACTTATTTACGGCCAAGAAGTTGTTCAGCTTTTTCAATTATTTTACTTACAAATGGGAGGTTTGATATTGGCCTATACTTTTTCATTGTTGCGGAGTCTAAATTAGCCTTCTTTAGGAGTGGTTTAATAACTGCAGTTTTTAGGGCTTGTGGGAAGACACCTGAGAGAAGGGATGTGTTTACAATGTGTAAAAGATCAGTGGTCATGCAGTTTGAAATATCTTTGAAAAAGTGTGTTGGTAGAATATCCAAGCAGCAGGAGGATGACTTCAGATGTTGTATAATGTCTTCTAGGCTTCTACGGTCGATTGTATGAAATTGTGTCATGATATTTGAATGGATGTTATTTAGAGATGGGGACAACACATATCCTGTGGTTGGTGTGGAGGCACTGACTGCTTGTCTAATTTTCTTGATTTTGTCAGTAAAAAAGGAGTCACATTGATTGCATGCCCAGGTGGATTGGAGCTCAGCAGCTACTGACACTGGAGGGTTTGTTAGCCTGTCGACGGTAGCAAATAAGGCGCGTGTATTGTTATTGTTTTTGGTTATGATGTCAGAGAAGAAGGACTGCCTTGCATTTCTAAGTTCCAAATTATAATTGCGAAGTCTCTCTTTATAGATGTCACAGTGAACCTGGAGATTTGTTTTTCGCCACCAGCTTTCCGACACTCTCGTTTCTCTATTCTGACCAGCGTGGCATTTCTCCAAGGAGATCTTTGCTTACCCGAGACAACCTTCACTTTAGTGGGTGCAATGGCATCAATAACATTTTTTACTTTAGAATTGAAGCTATCTACAAGCTCATTGACTGAGATGCAAGAGAGGGCTGGTGTGGAGGAGTACATCTGAATAAATAGTTCACTTGTGTTTTCAGAGATGTAACGCTTTGTAACAACCTCGGTTTGGACATTTGTGTGCAAGGAGATTGCACTCTCAAAGAAAACACAGAAATGATCAGAGAGTGCAACATCAGTCACAGTGACATTGGAAATGTTTAGACCTTTGGTGATGATTAGGTCCAGAGTGTGCCCCCTGGTGTGGGGGGGGTCCTGTCACATGCTGAGTCAGATCATAGTTATCAAGGACAGCACATAGTTCTATAGACCCTCTGTCCTGGGGATTATCAACATGGATATTAAAATCACCAACAATAACAACACAGTCAAAATCAATACAGATTATCGACAGCAGTTCAGTAAACTCATCAAAGAAGGTTGCACAGTATTTAGGTGGTCTGTAAATGTTTAGGAATAAAGCTTGAGTGGAATTCAGAGCCACATATTCAAAAGAAGTAAAATGACCAAAGGACATCTGCTTGCATTGAAGAGAATCATTAAATAAAATAGTAACTCCACCTCCTTTCTTCTGCGCTCTTGTTTCACTCATGAAGCTGAAGTTGTGAGGTGTTGATTCAATAAGAACAGCTGCTCTGTTATCTTAGTTTAACCAAGTTTCAGTTCAAAACAAAATGTCCAGTTTGTGCCTAACAATAAAATCATTGATTAAAAATGTTTTTCCTGACAGAGACCTGACATTTAATAAAGCTAAGTTTAATGTGGTTAAAGCTTTATTTGCCCAATGTATTTGGACAGGCTGACGAGGAATGAATGTTAAGTTTGATAAGTTTGCAGGTTTACTATCGTTTCTTCGCAGCCTCTCCTTTCTTTTTCTATAAACTATCAGGACAGGAATTGAGAAGGCTCGCTGCATACAGGGCCCCGACTTCTCCTGGAGAGAATCATTGGTGTCATTAGCCTTGTAGCCTGGACCCAGAAGATATCAATTATTGCCTTTATCAGGTAGGGGAGGTGGGGGAGGGGCACGGCGCTTAGGACTTGGAGCCAGTGGCAGGGGTGGGGCTGGATGCGGAGGTGGAACTGTACGTCGAGGAGTGTGTTTGGTTCCAGCAATGACCAGCTCTTTCATGTGGTCAGTGAACTCCAGGTGGGGGGAGGATGGGGAGAGTGTGAGAGAGGAAAGGGACCTGGATGGAGTCTGGGGGGTGGAAGTAGGTGCTGGTGAGGGAGGTAAAGACTCCTCCTCTCGGAAGGGTGGAGAAAGTGGGAGATCAGAGGCGGTCCCTGATGATGAGGTTGGAGACTCCTCCTCTTGGCTCTCCTTAGGCGGGGGCATCCTTCCCATAAGGTCTCCAAGGCGATGCTGTGTGGTTATCTCTTGTTTAGACTCCTCTTGTCTCTTGTCCTTGGCAGTGGGAACAGACGGATGACGCAGGAAGAAAAATAGGTTAGAGGTAAACAGTTTTACCCCTGACTTGTTCAGGCAAACTCCATTTGCCTTAAAAAGATGTCTGCGCTCCCAGAAAAGGTAGAACTTGTTGATAAAATGTACTGAATGGTCAGTACATGCAGTTGACAGCCATTTGTTCAGTGCAAACAGCCTGCTGAATCCTTCATCTCCTCCTCTGATTGGTGGAAGAGGGCCACTGATAAACACCTCAGCATTGACAGAGCTGACTGTGTTTAACAGATCAATAAAGTCTCGCTTCAGAACTTCAGACTGTTGTTTCACAATATCACAGCTTCCTGTATGCTCGATGATGTTTTTCACCGTGGGATGGTCAGCCACGATGTCCAGGATTTTGTCTCTCATGTTAGAGACCATATCTTTCGGAAAGCAGAGTATTTTGGTATTCTTGCTGCACAATGTTCTGACATCTTTTACAGCATAGTCACCAACAATCAGAGTCTCAGGTCCAGTCATTAGCTTTCCCTGCGGCCTTTTACTCTCACATTTACTTCTTACCCTGCTTTGAGAAGATAGCTGCTTATCCAGGTCATCAGATGGAGATTTAGGATCCTGCGACAATGGAGCAAATCTGTTTTGAAGTTGTAAGCTTGGTTGTGGAGATTTTTTGCTGGTTTTGCTTTTCTCAGCTGTCCATGGCTTTGTCCGGCTGAGTGCAGGGGTTGAGGAGGAGTTCTGTGTGCTAGTGCAGGCCAGCCAGTCGCATCACAAATCTCAGGGCGCTGGGCTCTGCCTGTTGGTCGTCCTCCCACATCCTGAGGGTATGATTTCCTCTTCGGCTTTGCACCGAGAGAGTTCCAGGGAGGACTACCATTTGAAGATACATTATCTGCTCTCTCCTCCTGTTTCTTGGTAGGCCTGGTGGTGCTAGTTAGCTGTGTCTTCGCTTGCGTTTGTCCAATGTTTTGAGTCCATGGTAAAGTGGTATCATTCCCACACAGTCCATTTACCTCCACGTTTACTTCTAGTCGGTGGATTTTTGTTTCCAAGACTGCAATCTTCTGCAGGAGTTTGTGGTAGTCGTCCGTGGAGAAGGGAGGCATCTTGCTGCTACTTAGCTTTAGCTTAGCTGCTAGTTAGCATTAGCCAACAACCCAAATAGCTCGACGACTTTCTGGATTCGTCTTCACTCAAACGTTGAAGAGTGATATATGTGATATATCTGGCAATTTGAGTAAAAAAGACAAAAAGAAAAACAAGAAAATGTAAGCAGAGGCAAGAGCAAGCAGTAAAAGCGACTGCACTGTAAGGAAGTAGGAAGTAAGATCACCATGTACAATAGGCTATGTAGCCAGACCCAGACATCAATTATACATCAAGCTAGTTGACATCTGTCACACTCAGATGAAATATTTACCTTGACAGGCAATCCGTTGAAGATCTGAAGACTGAACTCGAGAACTGTTTTTTGATTCGTGGAGAAAGTATTTTGAGTATTTTAAATACAAAATGACTCCACTCTAAATTTTATTTTGTATTTTGTTACAAATTACGTTAGATTTTTTATCGGCCCTATCAAATACAAATTACAAAATACTCAAAAGTAATTGAAATACGTATTTCAAATACAAGTAATAGAAATACTGCCCATCCCTGAATGTAGTGTATTTAAGAAAAATTATTAAATTATAAAATAGCTATAACTTTGTGATTCTGTTTAGGCCAGCAGAGAAGGCTTTGAAGGCCCTGACGGCCCGCCACTGTTATAAAGTTGAGCGGGATAAGTGGCTCCTCAAAATATATAGCAGGAAATGAGGTAAGGATAAATTAAGCTTTATAGAAAGTTATTGAACACTTTTGGTGAAGCAAACTTTGAAACTTGCCAACGATGTTCATCAGACATCAGACATAACCTGAGCTCATCATGAGCAGCTGCTGAATCTCTCCTCCTTTCCTTAGATGTCCGTGTATCTTCTGTCTCGCTGGCTCTTTGTCTTGCAGGATGCGGGTCCCGAGCTTCATGAGCAGAAGGCCCCGTGTGGTTCCTGGTATCAAAGCTCACCTTCACATGGAGTCGCTCTCTTCCACATAACATGCTTGAATAATTGATTATGTCGAAATAAGTCATAAAAAGTGATAAACATGAAGTCTGTACTTTGTGGTGTTTCAGGAGGAAAACTGATTCAGTTATACTTTCATATTAGTTTCACATGTTCTCCATCAGCTTTGTATGAAACCCTGTAAATAAGACAAGAAGAAAACACTTTGTTCATTCTTGAATCAAGAAATACTTTATTCATCATGTAAACCTTCAGTTTGTTCACATCCCATCAGTGAAGTCTGTTCAATGACTCTTGTTCAATGATTTCATGAACACATTCACTTCATCCTCATCATCTATTAGTTTGACCAGAATCTCAGTTATGTGAAAGAGAATAATGAATGATTTACTTATTGATTATGATTATAATAATGAGTTATATAATACATCATAGTACCTCTTTTGTACAACGATTAAGAAAACAACAAGAACAACATTTAATCTGTTATAGAAAATAAACATAATTTCACTTAAAGAAATGTTTACAAAGAGTGCTGAGAACTAAATATCTTTGATAAAAGAAGCTCTGGTGATTTCTCTCTTTAAGAGCCGTGCAGTGGAAGAGAAACAACAGCTAACAAATACATCAATACTAATATTTATCAGACATTTAAACCTCAGAGCAGTTTACATCTTCATGAAGAGAAATATCAGTTCAGGTCAACAAAGGTCCTCATGAGCAGTGATAGCCTCCATGGCTAAACAGACACAGAAAGGAGCTCCACCTAAAGAAACTCAAACATTTACACAACAATAATGAGAAGACGTCAAAGCACCGCCCACAAGGTTTGATTGACAGGTGAAGAAAAATTAAGCAATTAAGCGATAATGATGGAGACAAAATGAGTTTCAGGATTAAAACACAAAAATGTATTTGCTGTTCCTTAAATCACTTCTGACTATTTGAGTTTACAGAACTCAGCAGTGTCTCCAACATAATTAAACCTAAGTCCAGCACAGAGAGGCTGAGTGAATGTGGTCTGGACTCTGTGGAGGAGAGTCATGGTTTCAGAGACGCTGTAGAAAGACAGAATACCTGCTCTGTGATCCAGGTACACTCCTACTCTGGAGGACTGAGGACCAGAGACGCGAGTGTGGATCTCGTTGAACCAAAATGTAAAACTGTTTTTGACACAACTTAACGCCCAAGATTTATCATTGAATCCAAATCTATTTACATTATAGATCTCTGTTCTGCTGATACTCTTGTATGCGACTGCTACATTAACTCCTTCTCCTCTCCTCTCCACCTCCCAGTAACAACGTCCAGTCAGACTCTCTCTACTCAGGACCTGAAGACGTGTAGTGAATCTGTCTGGGTGACTAGAATAAGACTGTTCTTCACTCATAACTGTTGCCTTTCTGTTCCCCTCAGATAATAACAGATTTGTCTGCGCTGTGTTTGGATCCAGTGTGATTTCACGTGAATATCTTAAGAACTCAGCTCTGGTCTTGGGCTCTGCTTGTGAATGTGACAGTAAAACGTCCACTTCAGTCACTGCCAGTGAGACGTTTGTCCTCTTCTCTCTCAGAACGTCCTGTAGTTTATCTCTGACTTCTGACACAGCCGCCGTCACGTCCTCAAAGTAGCTCAGAGGACGGATATCGATGCCGGACGAGTCTGTAGACTCTCTGAGTGGTGACAGTGAGGGGTAGTTGTGTAGAAACTGGTTGTGATCCTCTGTGTGTGAGAGCAGCTTCAGCTCAGCGTCGTTCCTCTTCAGCTCAGAGATCTCCTGCTCCAGCTTCTCCTGAAGCTCTTTGACTCGACTCACTTCACTTTTCTGCTGGGATCTGACCTGCTGCTTCACATCGGAGCTTCTTTTCTCCATGAGACGGATCAGCTCGGTGAAGGTCTTCTCGCTGTCCTTCACCGCTTCGTCGGCAGAGCGATTGACGGCCTCCACCTCCTGTTGAAGCAGCTTCACGTCTTTCTCTCTGTCCTGGATTCTCTGCTGGATGTTTAGTCGACTCACCTCCAGCTCTCTCTGCCTCTCAGTCCTTTCTGCTGCAGCTGAGACTGTGTCGTGGCCTTTGTGTTCATCCACAGAGCAGAGGTAACAGATACACTGCTGATCAGTACGGCAGAACATCTTCATCACCTCATCGTGACGAGAGCAGATGTTCTCCTGGAGCTTCTTGGAGGGGTCCACCAGCTTGTGTTTCTCATAGGCAGTGGATTCATAATGAGGCTGGAGGTGTTTCTCACAGTAAGAGACCAGACAGACGAGACAGGACTTGATGGCTTTCTGTTTCCTCCCAGTGCAGACATCACAGGACACATCTTCAGGTCCAGCATAGCAGTGATCAGCAGGAGCAGCTTGGAGTCCAGTCTTCTTCAGCTCCTCCACTAAATCTGCTAACATGGTGTTTTTCAGCAGGACAGGCCTCGGTGTGAAGGTCTGCCTACACTGAGGGCAGCTGTGGAGTTTCTTCACATCCTCTTCATCCCAGTGTGTTTTAATACAGTTCATGCAGTAGCTGTGTCCACATGAAGTAGTCACCGGATCCTTCAGTAGATCCAGACAGATGGAACAAGAGAAGATTTCCCGATCCAGCTGAACTCCTTTCTGCGCCATTTCACCTCTCAGTGACGACGACTGTCTGAGTTTCACTTCACTAGAAGCGACTCTGCTTCGACCTCTGATCTGAACAACATGTGTTTGTTCAGTGAATGGAGCCTGTCAGCTCTATCGCTTCACCACCATGTTGGTTACACCCATCTTTAAAACTGTAGATCTGAAGGGGAGGGAACAAGGACATATGTGGACAGAGTGCAGGCGGCTGTGTTTGAGAGCAGGAGGAAGAAGGAGGGGTTATCAAGCTGTGCTTCATTCCAGGAAGAGGAGCAGCGCTGTGAATGTGAACTTTGTTTCCTCATTTACAAACAGAGCCTCGGTTAAAACCTGCTCCACGTTTGAAAACGTTTCATTTCTTTAGTTGTTAAATATTTCTTGTCTCCTCAGTTGAGTTTCAAGATATGATTCTGATGCAAAGCAGCGTTTCAAGATTCACATTTATTCATTTCATGACTTCATGACTTCATTTTCCATTTGTTGTTGATGTTAAAACATTCCACCTGTTGTAAAAGCTGAGTCACTCACTGGTTGAGTGACGACTGAGAAAAGTCCTCAGGAACAACATGAATCTCCACCAACCATCAACTGGTGGACAGGAATGAGGAGGACTCTCCTAAAAAACAAAGCATGGACTCATATAAACATAATGTCTCTCAATGATCACTTCTGACCCACTAGAAGTGGTTCACTCTGCAGAGAGAGAGCGTCAGTGGCGGGCCGTGCATTGTATACCTCGGCCTTCACTGCTGTCCTGCAGCTGAAACACAGCTACGGTTATTATTTGTTTAGTGTAAAAATGAAGATCAACACCTATAAATACACTAACTGCAGAGAATACGCTGAGAGTGCGTCTCCTCTCTGCTCTGACTGCAGCGTGAGGCTTCTGTGAGAGTACCCGCCTGTGAGTGCTTTTGGGCGGCGGAGGGGCTCACGGCAGCACCCGCTGCTCCTTCACGACAGTAACTGTAGAACGTACGTGAGAGTCAAAACACTAGAAAAGTCTCCAATAACACCAGCAAAGTTGCTAGATTTGTCACTAGTAACGGTTAAATCCCAATTTACAAATCCGTTTCTCCTCCGTCAGCCATTGAGTGTTAAAAAAACAAAGCTAGGTAAAAAAAAAAATAATCTCCACCAAGCAAAATGCAAAAAATGTCATAATTTCTTCCATATCTTTCAATTTGAACTCTTACTACTCCAACGAAGCCTCTGCTTAAGTTTCGTTTTCCAATAGTCACGTGCTCGCCCACTGACCAATCACAGCACACGCTGCACCTCACTGCAGAGCTGCACCTGAAAACTGAGCTGCCCGTCAATGCTGACGTACTTGTAGGCCAGCTAGCAGGCTCTGACACGTCAAAGAATACGCCCAACATGTCAAACTAAAGATCTGATTGGTTGAACACTATGACAATCAACAATATCGTCCCCATTCACTTAAACTGCACATGGATTCACTTGTGAGTCTGCAGGCCTCGGGCCTCTCTTCTTACCTAGAGACACAGAGGTGAAATCTGATTGGATAAAAGCTCTACTTAAAACAAGCTGCACTGGAAGCAGAGCAACTGAGGAAGACAGTAGCTGTGCAATGAAAAAATAAGATAATAGGAAAAATATTTGTATAAATTATAATACATGTAGTGTATTTAAGAAAAATTATTAAATTATAAAATAGCTATAACTTTGTGATTCTGTTTAGGCCAGCAGAGAAGGCTTTGAAGGCCCTGACGGCCCGCCACTGTTATAAAGTTGAGCGGGATAAGTGGCTCCTCAAAATATATAGCAGGAAATGAGGTAAGGATAAATTAAGCTTCATAGAAAGTTGTTGAACACTTTTGGTGAAGCAAACTTTGAAACTTGCCAACGATGTTGATTTAGATGTTTTATTGAAAACAAACACAATTTGACTCAAGCTCAGTTTCATCAATCAGGACTCAAAGGAAACCTGTGGATGAGACCTGTGGGGAATTCACTTATTTACTAAAGAGTTTCATCAAATTAGATTTTTTGACATTGAGAGATGTTTTTTTTAATTGGAACCATTTTTAAATTGGTTTGATTAACAGAGTCAAATAGGAAATATTCATGAAGCATATTGCTTGTTTTTTGAAGCAGCAATTTTGAAGCACAGACAATGATGTCAAACCTTTTTTTTTCAGAATCCATACTGCTGGTAATACAGGAAGTTCCACTCCTGCATTTTATTGTAAACCAACTTTACCAAAACCTTTGAGAAACATGGAGGGACAGAAAGAGGGAGGTAGTTGTTGAATGGACTTCACATTGTAGCGTGTGCGGCTCCTGCCCCATTTCTAGGCGGGGAAGTCTTTCGCACCTAACCCGGTGGTCACTCCGTCGGCTGTCCCGCCTGCGAGGTTATGTTATCCTCTGTCTGGTGTCGGGACAATACCTTCGGCCTTTTATCTCACCCCGTAGCTAAATAGTTAGGATTTCGGAATTAATTGTCTTTTTGAAAGTCTTTTACGGCTAATGCCCTAGGCGCTCTCAATTGGATGTAACCCTAACACCCGGTATGTAATAGTTATGTACATCGTCTATACTTTACTATTGCCTATTGTGAACATTCTCACCATTTATGACCGACACTGCAATGTCTTCACCCAATGAACTTACCTTAAGCTCCAAATGGTAGCTTCTGTCGTCACGTCTGGATCGCACGGTTAGTGGACAGGGAAGAGGGTTAAATTGTTTTAAAGGACCCGAATACTTGTTTGGTTTCAGTCACTTACTAAATGTAAGGCTGTGTTTTTATTTCAGGTTTTCACACAAGATTCACGTACAACAAATTCAATTCAATGAAACAGTTACAGTGGCTATCAGAACTATTCTATCATTCCTCTTTATCAGTCTTCACTGAGTTTGTAATGAGGCACTCTCCAGTCACTTGCTGGCTTTTCTCCCCCCCTTCTCTCATCTTTCTGCTCTGTTCTGCTGTTTTTATTCTACTCTCAGGCTGGAACCTCCTTCAGGCTCACGAGTCACTCATACAGAGTCCTCCTTCTTCTTGGGCTGGGTCAGAATGTAACTGGTTTGATCCTGTTAAAACCAGAAGCACTGTATAAGGCTCGAGTGACTAGGTTACACATAGTGTCTAACTCTAAACAGTTTATATGTTAAAACAAGTTATAATATGATGGTTATAAAAAGTGTAAACACGCTATAGGTTGTGCTGGTTATACTTAGAAATAAAAAGGGTTATAGTTTATACTATCTTTCTACAGTATATATATATATATATATATATATATATATATATATATATATATATATATATATATATATATATATATATATATATATATATATATATATATATATATATATATATATATATATATATATATATATATATATATATATATATATATACACACACACACACATACATAGAGCTCTTCAGCGGCTCACAAAGGTTGAGGGGATGGAGACGGATCTTCAGATTGTCAATCCGCGGCCGACTGAACTGAGAAGAGGGTGGACAGAAGGAGCTCTATTTAACATAGCGTTCTCCTCTTTGTCCTGAAGATCTCTCACGACTGCTGGAAAAAGCTCTTCCATATGTCGTCTGTGGCGGCTGGGTTGTCCGAGCCCAGAGTCGTGTACTGCGGCGTTTCCTCTAGTTCGTCGTCTGGAAAACAAACAAAGGAAAATGAAAGGTCAGGATGGCGAAGAAGAAGAATGTTCATTATTAAATACTAAAAACATTTCAGAAAGTGACATTCCTCTATACAACATTAATAATTCATTGCTGTACACCTTTTAAAGAACAGTAAGTACTTGATTTCATTCACGTATCCTCATATCTTCAGAACTCCACGCACACGGCCTTTTTTAAATAAAGTTGCGTCTTCACAGGAAACTACTCAAAAAGTTAATCCTCATTTTTCGTGCATTTTCCAACGAACGTCAGCAACACGTGTCAATTTCCACTCGTTACATAAATACGATCTTTTAAAAACAAACTTCCGTCTTCACGGGAAACTACTCGGTTAGGTTTAGGAAAAGATGGTTGTTTTGAGTTAAAACAACGAAGGAGTAAGCGAGTTACGTGACAAATAAATGTTCACTAACGAGCAGCGGTCTCCTGGCTCCCTCCACCTCCCGCCCTCTTTGTGCTCTTTACACTCCCTCGTTCATGATTACGTGGATATCTAAGAATTACAGCCGATTCTTTCTCATAGGAACGGGTGCAAATTGTATTTCACTTTAAGGTGTACCAGTGCTATGAAACCACCGGTGTGCCTACTACTTGCATCAGTGTTTTAAGAAATACCGAAACACATTCCTCGAGGCCTCATGTTGCACATGCATTTGGAGAGCTTGTCCACCTGTTGGTGACATTTACCTTCGCTCCACTGGCTGCCTGGACTGGTGCACGCTTCATTGCTCAGGAACCCCGTGCCGTCAAAGCCCAACATCCAGTGTGAGTCTTTCTCCAGTTGCTGACAAATCTGAAAGAGCAACACTGGACTCAGTACGGCTATCTTTTAGTTTGTTTCTCTCACTGCCCCCCCCCCAATACCAAACAGTCTTAATGTTTTGGGTATTAATACATTCGCCAAACAGGCCGACTAAGACAAACATGGAGATGGTCCCGTGCTTACCTTGACAATGTCGTCGGAATAGTCGTAGTCTGGAAGATCACAGCAAAGGGAGAGAGGGGGAGGGGGAAGAAGAGGGGCAGTGAGTATGGCACCGCGATATCCATCCAGTCTTAATTTAAACCATTTATTTGTTAGCAAGTGTGCCAACGCGTCGTCGCTGTCGTCTTACCGGGGCTGTGATCGGGTGAAACTTCGAATCTCTGGCTGAAGTTGTTTGAAAAGCCGGAGTCGATTTCCACCGACGAACTCCAGTCGGGGACTTCAGACGGAGGCACAAATGGGAAATCTGCAAAGATCAAACAATAAGCGTTAAATACACTCGATGCTCCGGCTTCAAGTACACAGCTACGACCGGACGGCACACTACATCTCAACGTTAATTATCCGGATTGGTTTTCCCCTCACCTGGCTGCTCAGTTTGCATCGTGCGGTCGACCGTGTTCTCCTGAGTGGATGAAGCGCCTTCTTCCATGGGAGTGCCGCTGTAGTCCTCGTCTTCCTCCGTCTTGATCATTGAGTTCTGCGGAGGCAGAGAAAGTGAGATTTAGGACATGAGAAAATACAAACAGCTGTGAATAGGCTTCTGACTATGTAACAAGTGTCCCAAGATACCACTAAAGTCAGCATGAACATGAAGGGGCAGAAGATATCTTTACCTTCCTTCGTGAGTTTGTTTCCTTCACTTTGCAACGTTTATCTGTGCAGAAGAAAGAAACTCCTTCAGATCGTTTTCATCATAGAACAAACTGACTTGATAGAAAAAGAACAGAAACCTGCTGGCTTCCTGCCTCACCTCTAGATGTGGGGCGGGCGGGCAGCATCCTGAAGACGCGCCCAGCTTGGTGGTCTTTGTTGATGCTCTGGTCTTTCGCCTCCACGATGTCGGGTAGCGAGTTCATCGCACAGCGGAAGTTGGCTTTCCAGGTCTTCGGGTCGCAGACCTGACCTTCCACGTGTTTCCCTGCACAACGCACTTTGTTTAGTCTCCGAACACTTTTCAACCCCCCCGTACTTCCACAAACACCACACACCCAGTTGTGTACCTGCAGAGTGTGCGTTCACGCTCGCTCACCTGTGTGGATGGCCCATTGTTTGAAGAGATTCACGTCCTTCTCCATCTCCCAGCCGTGGCGAGCTGCATGCTTCCAGGGGATGGAGAACATCGTCTTATCCTGGAAAAGAAACACAGAAGGAAATACTGAGTTGGATCGAGGGTTCGGCGTGGAGTAAACTAAAACACTGCAAGGCTGCCATTCAAACTCAGCGGCTAATGTCGACAGTTTTCCACTACAAAGCCACGATTATGGTAAGAACATTTGCTATGCAAAACACACACACACACCAAACAAGCTGTTTGAACCGCAGCATGCCGTGTTAGGAAGAGGTTTTTAATTATCTTTGACATGTTGGTTATAGTAAATGTCTTTTTATTTTTTACATGAACCAATGCAATTTGATTTTGAAGAAAAAAGAGCTCTTACCCTGTCCATCCAGCTCAGGCCCGAGACGGCGTTCGACTCGATCTGCTTCTCGATCCATGGCCTCATCCTCATCCTTGACACGGGCATGTTGGACCTGAAATATGCAGCGAACAAAAAGGAAAAATGAGTCTCGAGACGTGAGGAATGTGAGATGTACAGCAGCGCGCGAGAGGAAATGTTCTCCCGCAGTGTAGAGTTATTGCTGCCCGCTGGCCGCGGAAGAAGGCTGTGAGGAGTTCACGGCCGGGGCTAGGCAAGCGAACAGGGGGGGGGGGGGGCTTTTGTGGCTTTAGCGTTCAATAAAGTTCTCGAATGCACGTGGACTTATTTTGCAGGTGAAAAGTTTTTGGAAAAAAATGTGAGATGTACAGCAGCGCGAAAAAAAAAAGTCGAATTCATCCGAGCAGGAGGCGTTTGGAGACGTGAGCCAAAAAGACCCCAATGCGTGCGCGGAGAGCTCACACCTCCTCCTGCACTGCTGCATGGCTACGGTGCAGATTTAAAAAAAAATTAAACAGTAATTTCATTTTAGTAGAATCAACTGCTGAGCGCGTGTTGTGCAAGAATTGGACCTACGCTAACTTTACCTTCCGGAAAACAAAAAAAACAACAGAGATGTTCGAGGCTACTTTATATTCCTGTTCGTGTGCTCAAGATGTTTTTAATTCTCAAAATTAGAAACCGGCAATAAAAAAAAGTTGAATCATGAATTCCATGCAAGAAGAAGTGTTAAATATCAAATCACTTACAGAATGTGTTTGTTCTGTGATCCGTAAAGAGGGAGAAAATGCAGGAGAAGAGTCCGATTGGTTTAAGTTTGTTCCAGAGAAGCTTCTCCTCGTCTTTGTGTTATCCGCCTGGAGACAGGTCTCGATCAGAAGTGGGCACTGACTGCTCACCGAGTGCACGCGCGCTTTTATACGTTCGGTGGAGATGTGGAAGGGTTTCCCCGGCTGAGCGAGGAGCTGCGCACGCTGTAAAAAGATGTCCACCCCGGAAGAAAAGCAAATTAAAATCATATCGACAAAGAATTCTGATTCTTATTGGATTAGTACTTTATACGATTGTAACTTCATGGATGTCATGTTTATTTTACAAATGAAGTATGCACATTGTGAGTACAGGAGGGCAAAGCAGATCAGTTGACACAAAACTACTTATTCTGTAATCTGCAACATAAACATCTTTCAACCAAAACAAGTCGCATTGTAAACAACTGACGTCATCTCTGCGTGTATGCAGATCAACCCCCCGTCTCACACAACAAAGGGATTTCATGATTAAAAGACACTACGGACTTAAGTGTATAAATTAAGTTTAGGTTCATGGTTGATATTTTTTACAGCGTTCGGTCTTCTGCAAGCGCATGCGCAGCTGCTGGCCCCTTTCAGCTGCAGACATCACGCTGGTGAATGAAAGAAGGAAACCTAAAAATAGGGCTCCTGTTAAAAAGGTTAAACAACAACACTTGTTGGTGACAGCGGCTCGCTGCACGTAGACCCTCAAACCTGAGCTAGACAAGTTTTATATTTAGTCCGGGTCCAGTCCTGCAGACTTGAGGTCAGACAGAAGCTCACACAACACATGGTAGATTAATATGAATACTTTACATATCTGCAGACTTTTTGAATTTATTGTTCACCTGGCCTTCCTGTCCTACTGCACTTTAAGCTAACTTTTAGCTAACTATCATCTAGAAATACAGCAAACAATACAATGTGTTGTGGAAAATAATCTTTTTAACCTCCCTGTGAGAAATAACTACGATGGAAACTTCTTAAAGTATTAAAATGATATTTAATGAACAGACACTTCAATAATAATTCAGCTGAATGGATAGAGCTCCTTCCCCACAGATGGTTCAGAGGTCTAGCCACAATTAATAACAAAACAGAGTGTATATGCACGTTATCTCGTCTTCTCTCCTTTCAGCCCCCCCCCTCCCCCTCGCAGATGTCGTCCTCCGTCAGCCGTTGCACCTCCAAGGCCAGGTTCCCAGCCTTTCCGTGGGAAGAGGGTTAAGATTACATGCAGGTCTAAGTAATACAAGTTATAACAGAGGAACAGTATAATAAATTTCTCCAACAATTTCCCCTTTGGCCATTTCTATGGCCATTAAAGTATTTACAATTTATTGAAACATCAACACATATTACCCAGAATGGTTTACATATGCACATCATTAATCAATAAGGTTAAAGCATTAGCTGTTTTTGTGAGTTCTAAGCAACTCTATGTTGTAGCAAGCTAGGGAATGTTAACATCAACATGGCAAAATACACACATAAATCGGACTTACATCTCTATTGAACTGTAGGAAAGAGACAGGTCAGCAAACTTCATACCAAACAATAAAATAACCAATCAACATAAGAATTCTATCATCCTAAGTAATTAATAAACAATCAATTGATTTATGTATCACGTAATCACATAAAAAATAAAGTAAGATAAAAATGGGAATAAATGGAAGCGGTAGCTTATTCGTGAGATTATATTTCTAACATAGCAAGCTATAGTAAACATAAGTATTACACAGAAATGTCACTTTCGTAATTCTCCTCTAAGGAAGGAAAATAGTCGGCCATTGGGAACAAGTCAGATGGGACACAATCGGCCTGGGGAAGATTCACATACTGGGAAACACTCTTTGTTATGGATTTTTCAATCAGTTGTCTAGTACATGGAATGACGCAACAACCGAATAGGGCAACAACAGTTACACAAACCACTATGATAACACCAATTCTAGCCAAAATAGCACCCCAGCGACCAAATAAGTTTTCAAACCATTTCTCGGTCCACGCATCCGCACCAGCATTATCCTTGAGTTCTTGAGCCATTGTTTTAAGTTTAGAGAGGGCTCTGGTGAACGAGCCATCTGGAGCTGTGTTGTTTGGAATGAAAGTGCAACAAGAATCCCCAAACATGACACAAACCCCCCCTTTTACCGCTACCAACATGTCTAGGACCAGCCTGTTCTGCCATGCTACCTGACTCGTGGCGTGGAGCTGCTCACCCAGGGCCTGCAGAGCATCTCTAGTATAGTTAACAAATCGCTGTTGATTGAAATATACATCATTTATCCAAGCTACATTTTTGTTGATCGTTACCTGGTAGAAAATAGATTCAAAACCAGCTGCTATCTCATCTCGGGCTTTGAATTCAGCGGGCACGCCCCTGGGGACACCTATGGAGTCTATCCATACTCTGGGGTCCTCCGTGAATGACCTCCTCTCCCGTCTAGTCTCCCCCTGCAGAAAGACACTATGTTTAAGATCATCACCAGTTGGCACAATTAATGTCGGTTGGATTAGTCTAACCATGGCACATAGGCCTCTCCATTTCGGTGGGAGACTGGGGTGCAAAGTGCTGCCGCCGCAATACCACCATGCATCTATCGTTGGCATATCAGGAGAGTGTAGGGGTGAAGTAGGTGGGCGGATTGCTAATGGAACAGGAATAAAAAACCGTGACATTGTGAGTGTGGCATACAATGTCTCTCGTTCATTCATTCCGGATAGTAGCGCATCGTCATTGTGTTGGTGTTTTGGTCTTGTTGTGTTCCATGTATATTTACATGTAAGGTTCAATCTGCCTACGTCGCGTCCGGTGCCTTGCGATTCAAAGCAGTCAGTGAAAGTAAGATTCTTTGGAATCTGAAAGTTTGTCGGAGGGATGACGTCTGATGCTGGTCTGCCAAAATCTTTATGGTGCGAGACATGTTTACAGGAAGATCCATCTTTGAACAATTTAGCGAAGTCTGAGTTTGAGAAATAAATTAAACAGCGAAACGCGCATGTGTGACGTAGATTATGTTTTCGATCTCTGGCACACTCTTCTGAGGTGTGTTCTATCGGTACAAGCATGATCTGTGGTCGTGCCTTTAAGCATGCCACACATGAGTAGTTGGTGTGTTGTCGGACAGTGAATTTAGCATATTCATACCACATGTTATCCGCTGGTTGGCTAACTGAATTTACAAATCGTTTCTTTAATCTGATGGTTGCTGGTCTCAGTACGGTTTGTCTGGGTTCTGGGTCACTAACATTGGTTGCATTTAGTACAGTATTTGTTTGCCAAGGTTTGTCATGCATCAACATTATAGGAAACACAATTATTATTGCACAGAAGAACAGAAAACACATTGAACCTCTTAGGCCACACCATCCCGGACCGCGGAATGGGTGCCATGGTGCTGGCGGTCTGCCTTCCATCTTCATCACTGAGATGACGTTGTCCCTGCACATAGAACACCTCTCCCTCCACAGAAAATGAGTGAGGTGATTGTCTATGAGGTGATTGTCTATGTGGTGAATGTCAATGAGGTGATTGTCTATGTCACTGTGTCAAATGTGGTTGTTGGCCCCACTTGAGTGGAAGTGGATGCAATTCTCACCCGAGTTGGCGATGCCTTCTTTCGTTTGGTGGCTGCTAACGTACTTGGAAGATGCACGTTTGGATGGTCGTTGTCATGTGGCTCCGGTATCCGTTTGCAGTGGCTTGCATGGATCCAGGTAACCTTGCCCTCGACCTTTACTGCCGTCTCTGTTGTCAGCAGCACTTGGTGTGGCCCTTTGTAACGCCTCTGCTTCCAGTGGCGCCTCCTGTGGTCCTTGATCACCACCCAGTCTCCTGGCTTTAAGCTATGGAGGGCCCCGTTTGCTGCAGATGGCAAGGCGTTTTTGACCTGGGAGTGGAGTGCTGATAGGGCAGCAGACAGATTGGCACAATAGTTAAGCATGTCATCATCACATGATGCTGTTGTTGGAATATAAGTTTTACTAGGTCCTATTCCTGTCTGTGGAGGTCGTCCGAAAAGGATCTCAAAAGGGCTGAGGCCATGTTTGTTTCTGATTCGTGTGCGCATGTGAAACAACACTAGTGGTAGTGCTTTTACCCATGACAGTCCAGTTTCATCGCAGCATTTTGCCAATTTTGCCTTGATGGTTCCATTCTCTCGCTCCACTGCACCTGCACTCTGTGGGTGATAGGAACAGTGGTGGCAAATGTTAAAACCTAGGTAGTCTGATACTTCTTTTAATGCTCTGTTAACAAACCCTGGTCCGTTATCGCTACTTATGACAGCTGGTATTCCCCATCTGGGAATAATCTCTGTAAGCAATGCCTTTGCTACTGCCTGTGCATCTTGTTTAGCTGATGGAAACACTTCAACCCACTTACTAAACATGTCCACTATCACTAAGCAGTATCTCTTGCTATCACAAGGTGTCAGTTCAATGAAATCCATCATCAAATGGTCAAATGGTCTGTCTGGTGGGGGATGGCCTGCTTTTGGCATGTGTATGGCGCCTGATGCGTTGTTAGCTGCACAAATATATAGTATATATTACTAATAAATTTCTCCAACACAATGACTACAGCCTGCTCACCATTTCCAACCTAAATCTACTTTATTTACAACGTAATCCTGGGATTTACTTTGTCCTTAGACCAGGGGTCTCAAACTCATGTTCCCTCAGGGCCACATCAGCATCATGGTGGCCCTCAAAGGGCCGGTTGTAACTGTAAGACTGTATAAATGTAACTACTCCTAACATATTGTTAAATAACTGACTCTACATTTGATTATTGTTTATTCAAGTGTAAACAGATTGTACATGCAGTTATATAAATGTAAAAATATGTTTATTATAACATAAATTATTTTAATTTAGGGTTAGGAAACCCACATTACTCTATCAAAGATCAAACAAAGAAAATAACAAAGACAAATATCATCAAGAACAAGTTATTCCATTAACTTTGTTCAAAGCTATTGTTGTCACCTCTGCATCACTAATGTCCCTCCCCGTCGTCGTCCCGTGCATGGCAGCTACATCTAAGAGCTCCTCACTGACGGTCAGGTCTGCCTTCAGCCTCTGATGAACACGGATAGATGATGTGTCCGTGTTGTGCTTTCATCAACAGCTAATGAAGAAGACGAGTACCTGCTCGTCTCTTAGCTAGCTGTGTTGTTAGATTAGCTGCTAGTTCCTGAACTCGGTCTGCGATGGTGTTTCTTCACAGACTGACATTTTTAAGTTGTATCTGGTCGGAGCACACCTGCTCACACACCTTTAAGCATGACTGGGCTGTAGCTTTGGTAAATGTATTTTGCTGCGATTGCAGTCTGCCTTTTAATTCTTGGACAATTTTATGTTTTTCTTGGAGGCTACATTTAGCTCCGTGTTTGGTGTCAAAATGCTGACGGAAATTGACTGTCCAACGCAGTAGGACAATAGGAACAGCAGCTTACTTGATGACATCACCACCTCAGCTGGTCTTGCTATTTCTGGCCCGAGAGCCCCCCCACCGGGGGGCTAGTGGTACCGAGTGGTACCGTAGAAAGCAATTTTCAGAAACAAATATAATAATCCTACAAACATGTATATGCATACCGGCTTAACGAAGAACTTCTGATGAACAGAACCATGTATAACATTTTACACTCTGAAAACACAATTAAACACGATCTACCAGAACCTACAACAAGAGCTACCACAATATCGTGTTTTTTTCGCCGTGACTCGGCGAGATACACACTCCGAAAAATGCTCCGAACACCAAGCTAGACTTGCTATCAAACAGCATTAGCATTCGACACGGATTCCATCGCTACATTTAGATTTACTCTCCGTCAAACCGTTCAAAAGATACCAGCAAACAAGCACACAAAACTCAGCCATTCACCCCGCAGACAAATTCATAAATCTCACTCACTTTGAGATGAATCATGAAGAAAAGCATCCATTATCCATTCGTACCGCTGAAAGCTACTTCTGCTATCTGTTTCCTGTCTAATTCAACTGTTTCCTGGAGAAAGGGGGGTCAAACAAGGCTGGGGGACCACGTTTCACATTTGGGGAATCCGGTTTTTACGCATGCTCCGCTCCGCACGTATCTGTTTTTTACGGAAAACGATTCTGTCAATCAAAACCACGTTGCCTCCACTGCATTGGCTAGATCCTAAGGCGTGTTTAGAGGTGTCATGGTATGGGATTGACCAACCACAGGCTGAGATATGGCCCCACACACACAGGCAATAGCGCATGCTGCAGTAGGTCGGCGGCTCAGAGAGGCCTTAGAGAGGATTCTAGCTCTCAAACAATATGCCAGACTGCTGTATGTGATAGATTGTGCATGTACAAGGATAAAGGAAGTTAAATATATAGTTATGTAGCCCTGGGGTTAATAAGTTAGGTTTTTGAAGAAAACAACTTAAAACAGTATTAACGGTAATTCATTTTACCAGAGTAAAATGAATGAAGGGAAAACCCACTGATAGTGTTTTCAGTTTGAGCAATGTGTTGTGATTGGTTGCTCTGGGTGTCATTCAGCCCCACCTACGTTAATTGGTCGTAGGTGAAGGAGAGGGCGGGGTTAAGAGGAGAAGCGGGAAAAAAGGGGAACCGCGAAGGAAGGAGGAGAGAGAAGAGAGGGATATATAACGAACGCCAGAGAAATGCGAGGGTAGATAGTTTGTTTTAAATGTTTAGTTTTAGATAACAAAACGGTTAACTATGGACAGCACGGCACATTGATTGTTTCATATCAGTAGATTTTGCCGAGGGTTTCTGTGAAAAGTTGTTTTGTGGTGAGTTGCTGGATCAGAGGACGTCACTGCTGACAGGACAGGACGGTTGGTGTGTTTCGACGAGGACTTCATCGCCGTTGCCGTCACCTCCGTTTGTCAACGTGTTTTTTCAATATTTTGGACTACAAACTGTGTTTTCTTTTTCCCTCCAAGACTGACGATGAACTGTTGAGGTTTTAGACTTTTGGTGTTTTTTTGCTCAGTTGAGGATCAGGACGTGGGAGGAAGCACCGCCCCGAGCTTACAGGCCTGTACGTTTATTATTTTAATGAGAGTGAGTGTGTGTGTGGGCCCATTTGTTTAAAGTTAAGTACTTGGTTTTATACACTGAGTCTGCTGTAGTGTGTTATTGTTGTTTTGTTTTTTGTCCCCCGAAAGGGTTAATATTATTTGACCATTATAAAAAGCACTCAGTAAACATGTATGTTTTTTTCATCCCAAATCAGTTGTCTGTGGTCAGTTATTTAATCTAATGCTAACTTTAACAGTTTATTTGTTTATTCGGAGGGTAATTTAAATATCACCCAAATCAGGTAAACCTTCGTGGTACCTTGAGATACCCCAAACACCCCATCCCTCCAGTGTAGGGTAACCTAGGTCTACTCTCTATAGAGTGAAGGGGTGCTACAGTTATTTAGTATATAAAAGTACAATGGAACAGCTGGAGAAGCTGTTTCCCAAATGACGACCTTTCGTGACCTCTCGTAGGTTTATGTCTCTAGCTCTGGTCTACTTCACTCTATTCACTCCAATTCTTTTGTGTATGACTACTGTCATGCTTTTCTATGATGCTTGGTGGTTTTTAGACTTTACTGAGCCTCATTTAATATAGTATTATCAATAATAGTGCTTTTTCACCATGCAAACCTGACATTTTCAAAATGAAGCTGTGTTCCATCTTCATGTAAAGGGGTCTGAATACTTTCCGTACCCACTGTATATCGATCAAACCAGATGAAACCGACCAGCTCACTAAACTTCAAACATGTCTTAAGGACATAAAAACCTGGATGACCTGCAAGTCAGTTATTCTACTAGAACACATCCGACATCAATTATCTAATAATATAGTTTCTCTAAAACAGAGGATGTCGTATGTGTACAGATTGTAAAGCCCTCTGAGGCAAATTCGTGATTTTGGGTACAAAATAAATTATATATATATAAATATATACGTATATATATATATATATATATATATATATATATATATATATATATATATATATATATATATATATATATATATATATATACATACATACATATACATTATATATACATATATATAAAATAAACATTGCTGTGTAAACAGAATGTTTTGCTTTTGGATTGTGTTTGTGTTCTCTCTCTCCCAGATGTTCATCTGATGTCATAGCAGCCAGCGTCAGTAACCGTCATTCACTTCATAATATAAAAACCACACATCTTATTCATGCTTCTTGTTTCATGATGTCACTGAATTGTAACATGGTACAGTGTTTTATTAGTTTTGGTACCTATTCCAGACTGGTCAATTCTGCAGTTATGATCTGATGTGATCTGACAACACATATCTATCACCCTTGAATTGCCATGAGACACATAAGAGCTAAGAGCACTGTACAGCAACATTTGAATGCCTCCCAGCACAACACAGCTGTCGGCACCACCATACTACAGCACATACCACACTAAACTACAACTTATACAAGTAGAATCACAGATACAACTAAAACTGTACTAGTATTATTAATTTGCATTAGACTGTATACGACGTTATGAGTGCATGAAGGTCCTTCGTATGTATTTGGTCCACGTGCGGCCTTATCGATGCTTTTATTCTGAAAAGTCAAACCGGTAGTACAAGTAGCTAACGGAAATATGTGTGTCTCGAGGAAGGTACATAAACGGTTGTTAACATAAACACGGGGCTAAAGAGCAGGCGTTCATATAATGTCGCGTGTCATGAATGAACTCCGAGCTGCGTTGATCAGTTGGAGCGAACAGCTGAGTTTCAGTAACCGTAGCTGATAAAACACGCTACTGGCTGGTAAGTGGTTTACGACACCGAAAACCTGTGTTTACGTTTGTTAGCATTGTAGCAGCTAGCAAAGCTATACATTCACTTCAACGCAATTTTGACTTAAATACATTTTCTAGAATTGTGTAGTTGTATAATATTACTTTTTTATGTTTACCTTTTAAATTTCATAAAAAAATGCTAATATGTAAATCAGAAAGATAAGTATTTCAATGTGATGTAGCGTTAGCTGGCTACATAGTTAGCGTTACTTGTGTGGAACTGTTTGCATGTTGATACATATTGTGTGTGTTTCTGCATGGTCTGTATATAGGACGGTGTAGATTACAGTCTAGTACAGTCAATGCTCTGCTACTGGGTGGTAGATGACAAGCTTACGAAACCTCTATAACCAGGAGATAGCCGTGTAACGTATGTTATAACGTTACTTCGCGATGTAACGTTACTAAATATATTAGAATATATTGTAGTTTAGTTGTTTTTAAGCATCAACATGAACCATGAATCTGATTTTACAATGGGAGGACACCTGTGATACTTAAAACAATCTTCAGTATTTGTTTTAATATTACATGACAGCCTTCAATAACCACCAGAGATCCCACTTTTTTCAGTTCTGCAGATATTTCTGTATTATGTCTCCTTGAATGGTTTGGCTGGAGAACTTCACTCTTGGTAAACTCCTTTTAGTCAGCAGTATATCCCCTTTCACAGGTGTGTTAATGAATTTGATGGAGTTGTCTCGGAGGGACAGGCTGTCAGAGCTGGTGGAGCAGCTTACCACATCAGGAGAACCACAGCTCAACCAGGACAGCATGAAGGAAATCAAGAAGATCTGCAAGTATGTCACTAACTGAGGCTACATTTCTACCCAGAGAGATGCTTCAGGCATAAGTCACTGTGTACCATGGAGTGGTTTATAGGTGATTTCACTTACTAGTTCCTCCTCTAAAGCCAAAGTAGTAGTCCATTAATACACCGTACATATTCAGAATTCTTAGGACTGACGTCACACTTTTGCTCTGGGCCCCTTTACAGGTTAATCCGACCGTGCAAAGGTTTCAATACATCTTTGATGATGCAAAATGTTCTCCGTAGTCAGCGAAACATTGTAACATACTGTACATGTACGCCACTGCATTGATTTGTTTTATACCCCGAACCAATCTGAGACAATAGATACGATGTAGGCACGTGTTATTTTACAGAGCTGGGGGTGATATTCAGAGTAAAAACGTTTTTAAAATTTGCGAAGAACAAAATAGGAAATTCATATTCAGAGATTGAAGTCATAAATCTGCGAAGAAAAAACAAAAAATGATCTGAGATTAAAGTCTCAAATTCAAGAGAGAAACTTTAGTACTACAAAAAACAATGGTAATACTAGTGTACCAGTAAAATATATATATATATATATATATATATTATTTTTTTTTTACCTACAATTGCCTTAATTCTCCGCTGTAGTGATATTCATGGTAAAGTTAGAATTCACATGATTATAAGAACAGGAACGTGTTCATACATGTTCTATGGAGCTTAACGGTTCCCTCTGTGTCTCTCGTTCCTCCCAGAGTGTCTGATGACTGCATAGACCACGTGTACCACTCAGTGATATCTCAGCTCAACCAAGAACATGCTGAGGTCCGACTGTCTGCCTTCCAGATCGCCAGTGAGCTCTTCTCCAGATCACACCACTTTAGAACGCTGCTGGTGGACAACTTCCAGGTACTGCGTGTATTATTGGAATAGTAGGTCAGCGTGTCATGTTCCCTTCCTTGTGTCTCTCACTCGTCCCTCTTCTGTAGGAGTTCCTGGAGTTGACGGTAGAGACTGACTCAGAGCAGCCTCTCCCCCCTCCTAAGGAAGTAGCCAGGAAACTCAGGTCCCTGGCCATCCGGACTGTCCAATCATGGCAGACCTCTTATGGGGCAGCTTATAAGAAGCTAGCACTGGGCTACCACTTTCTCAAACAGGTTAAGAAGGTGAGAGGGATACAAACTGTCCTGTGACATTCTGTTGATGAGTTACAACATTGAGATTGACACATAATATAAAAAGCTGCCTGCTGGAAGGTCTATTAAAGCGTGTCACATTTTAGCTGTAATATTTTGCATATAAAGCTTATTTGAATATTTTTAAATCCTTTTTTCAACCAGAATGGTCCCATTGAGATACAATATCTCTAAAAAACAAGTTCAAACGGGTTCCTTACCAAAACACAACGATAGACAAAAACATAAAGGAACCAGAGGCTGAAATAAGCAACAGTTTTATAACAACACCACAGAGTTTATAGGTCTGCACCATCTACGTTTCATCGTCGACATTGAGATGTGCGCATGTGCAATAGTTCACATGCCAACTTCCTGGTTCCTGCTCGGGTTATTGCTGCTGTATTATGGAGCACTGCAGTGTATGATGCATCAACATCAATGTTATTACTGATCATTGACGTAACTGAGACTGTAACAAACGAAATGCCCCGAGCATTTTGTATGCAGAAAAAAAAGTCTTTTTATTGCCCCTCAAGGGTTCTCAACATGGGGTCACCTGAGCCGGCGGCTCATAGCTAATGGTTCTAACAGCACAAACTATGTCAAACCTGCTGACAGAGCTAACGGTGTTTACCCGAGGGGGAACCGGACGGTGAGTGCTAGCCTGCCGCGATGACACTGTCGGTAGGGACGACTATCAGCTGAAATTGCTGTATGAAAACAGTGCAGAGCGGCTGTGAGCTAGCCAAACTACCGTAAATCACTGCCTATGGTTGTGAAAGAGGTCATTTGGCATGCAGATGAGAAAGCACTTCATCATTTCCAAAAAAGTCTCTTGCACGCTTCGTATGGGCCATTGGTTACTGAACCCTGCACTCTATGATATAGACCTGCTCCGTTAAGTATCGGTCCTTTCCTGTGCTACTGTTGCTATCTACTTGAATGGTGTCTCCCAAATTGATTAACATGCCCCGTGTTGTGTGTAATGCGTCCTTCCTGTCAGGTGGACTTCCAAGATGCTGAGGCCCGGACAGTAGCAGAGAGGAGCAGGGAGGTGGAGAGACAGAGGAAAATGGAGAGAATCTACAAGGAGAGAGTGGAGGCAGCCTCCAAAGACATGGAGGGTAAACACCACATCAGTCATCAAAACATTGTCCAGTGATAATAACAATAACTGATTCTTTATGAACTGGACTGGACCAAATTGACAGTCCAGCGTACTCTCTAAAATCCCGTCAAGATCTTGGATGAACGTTGTTTCGTTTGGGAGTTTTCCAGATGAAGCAAACATTTAACATGAGATTAACGTATTGTTTCTTTGTCAGAGTCGTACCAGGAAATTGAGGCAACATTGACGGCGATGGAATCCTGCATGAGCCTGCTTTTCCCTGAGTTTGACATTCTAGACATCCAGACAACCAATAGCAGCCCTCCCAGCTCCCAACCAGCCAATGAATGTCCATCGGTTGAGGAGCAGCCCTGCTGCAGCAAAGACCTGAAGGATGACCGGAGAGAAGGAATGATGCAAAAGAAGGAGGAGAGCAGAGAAGGAAAGAAGGAAGAGGAGGAGGAAGAAAATAAGGACGAGGCGGAGGGGAGTAGTGAAGAAGAGGAGGGGGAGTCTCTTGATGAAGACTTGTTTATTCGTAACTCTGGACTCGTCTCTCACGCCTACAGTCTGGACCTGAACCTGAGTCCTGGTGGGTGCAGCTCACATACACTCACACATTCTAATGCTACTCATACAATCCTTTGTGAAGCTTCTGATGTTGAGCTGTTGTTGACGGTGTCTTAGAGGTGATGATCCCATTGGGGGCGGACAAAATAATAGACACATGCTAAATATTACAAATGCATCACATGCTATGCCTCCCAGAGTTATCATTGTTGATTCAACAGTTTAGTCTAACAATTCAACATTATAAACTTACTTCATTCCTGCTTTATTATTTATTGTATTTAATACATTAAGTTAGGTGTTCCTAATAAACTGGCAACTTAACCATTCAGACATCGGGCTGGGTATCAAACCTTATTTAATACTAGATGTATTTGATTCTGACTTAAATGTAGCAACAAATGTAAAAAACTGTCAATTACCAACATTTTTAAATTTCTCCATTCTTTGATCATCCATCCATTATCGTTCCCCCACTCACCTGTTCAGGGTCGCGGGGGGGCTGGATCTGATCCCAGCTGACATGTGGCGAAGGCAGGGTACACCCTGGACAGGTCGCCAGACTATCACAGGGCTGTCTTTGATCAGATAGTTCCTAATTTAACTCTCTGGGACTGTGTGAGATAGTCTTTACAAAGACACGAGGCTGGATTGGTTGAATTTGGCACTCGCTGTGTGACCACAAAGGTCCATTGCCACTTAGTGAGCAGTTTGGAGCTGGAAGAGGGAAGTAATACAAGAAATGTATCTCCTGGTGCGAATAGTCTCAGCCGAGCCCCACTGTTGTACCAGCGTTGTTGACGCTCCTGGGCCCTGAGCAACTTCTCCAGTCAACATTGCCCTAGTGTGTAGAGTTTTGCTCTCAGGTCTCAGGTCCAGCTCTCAGGTCCAGGACGTATTGAATTTCATTTTTCCTCTCAGTTTTCCTTAACCAGGTCCAGTTCTCCACATGGTTTTCTGCCAAACAGCAGCTCAAATGGAGAAAATCCCGTTGAGGCCTGGGGTACCTCCCGCACTGAAAACAGAGGTCCAAGGTCCACATCATCGTGTATGAACTTGCAGGTCATGGACTTCAAAGTCTTCTTCAGACGCTCAACGAGGCCGTCGGTCTGTGGATGGTACACACTAGTCCGTATTGATGCCCAATAATCTGTACAGTTCCCTTAGTGTGCGTCACATGAAAGAGGTGCCCCGGTCAGTCAGAATCTCTTTCGGGATTCCAACTTGGGAGATGACCTGAAATAGTGTCTGTGCAACACTCTTTGCAGAGATACTGCTCAATGGCACCGCTTCAGGATATCGCATTGCGTTGCGTAGTCCGAAAGTGCAGCCCGTAGCATGCTGTCGGGCTCGAGAAGGCAGTTTCAGGGTTTCAGTTTTAGTCTTAAAGCTGGGGAGCTGTTAGGGGTCCAGAAGGGAAAGGATTGAAAGTTCTTTGTGATCTTTAAACCGATTTTGCACTCGGTTTAAAATATTGTCCAGAAAGAGTCGTCATGCATCTTTTTGTAGTGTGAGCGAGTCTCTCTCGCCGGTGTTGTGCACAGTCTCGTCAAATATTTGATCAAAACGTTCCCTCTGTCTCTCAATGCAAAAACAAAACTCGTCCACCCTGGCCGTACAAAACTGCATGTCAAATGACTTGTACTGTAAAATGTCAAAGAGCACATCTGCATGTGCAAACATTTCGTTAAAAGTTGAAAGAAAAAAGCAAAATTCAAAGTTTCCAGGTTTGATATGTAGCCATCAGCACTGTTGTACTGCAGCATCTTCAAATGCATCATGGTGTTCAACTATGTAATGAAACCGATTCTTAAGAGCATCCTTATTTTACTACAAAATAGGATTTAGTTGCTGCAAATACTTTGCCATTGTTGAGCGTCTGAGCTGCAACATAGTGTCTGGATAAGTAATAAATACTCTTCCATGCCAGTGGGTGGCAGTGGGTAGCGCAGTAATGACCGTGTTCATTTAGGACGGTAGAATGAAATGATGGGAGAGGTTGAGGTGACAAGACGAACAGTGATGGAGAAATATTTGGAAAGGACAAATGCAGCCTCTGAACTGTGCCCTGGACTACATAACCCAGATGAAAAGCCTCGTGTGAGTGGTGGTCAAAAGAAAGTTCTCTTTGGTTTGGGTTTGCTTTCACCGGGGATCGGTATGTGCTGTATTATGCTACAATGCGTCATTTTGTAACTTTTTTGGTTGTTGAAAGGTTTGAAAGCACTGGTCTAGAGTACGCTGGAGCGGGGAACATTCTGAAAGAATTCAGCCATTGGCTACAAATCCAGAGTTGATTGGTTTATCAAATTGTTGATCCAAACGTAGGCTTTAGTTATGTTCAATAGTCAGGATATTCTATTAAGGGAATAGATCCTGGATGGAGGATATTCTCCCCAGAAACTCGTAGAAAAATATCTGATTAGTTGCATTTTTTTTCCAATGCAAAACCACTCGAATGCTCAAAGCATTGTCAGAAAACAAGAGAAACACGTCAGCGTCATTTAATATTTGATTCTATTTATAGAATTAATGGGATACGTGTTTTACATTTGATCTGAGAGGCCTGCTCTGAATATCTTGAAGGCCCTGACACTGCTTTATCATTTCATTGTTTCTTTTCTTTTCCTTCCAGGTCTTCGTGTGGAGGAGACGGAGGATAATGAGGCAGTGGTTTCCACGGTGAAAGACCTCCATAGACTGATCACAAACAAACACCTACCAGCTGTGCAGGGCTGGGTTCAGGTTAGTACAAACATGTGGTCGTGTGATGAATTCTCATATTAAAGTATGTGGATAGAAGATAGTATACAAGATGAGTAGACCAACCACAGTTACTAATGCTACCGTTATACGAATCCTTATGTTACTGCTAGTACTGCTTTTATCCATGTTTCCCACCGGAACTGCCCCCGACGAACAGTTGCAGAACAAAGTAGACTATGGCGGGCCACCACAGGCCCTTAATGGGAAACAGTGTGTTATGATTTAGTTATATTACACTAATACATGCTTTGGTACAAACATCTGCAATGTCCAAACTCTTTTTTTCTTCTTTTTTTCGTCTTGTCTTCATTTTCATTGGTTGTTGAAGAAAGCCTTGGATCTGTCGAACAGGTCTGTCTGTCTAACAGGTCTGTCTGTCTAACAGGTCTGTCTAACAGGTCTGTCTGTCTGTGCAGGTCTTCACCAAGGCTGGTGCTGAGCAGCAGCTGTTAAGGAGAGCGCTGGATCTGAAAGGATCTTTAGAAGCTACCCTGCAGAAACACCAAGAGCTTCACATTGATTATAAGACCAGGGTCCGCAAAGTGGTGAGTGACACACAATAATACTTACTGGTGGTTGAGCTGGTTCAAGTACAGAACATTTACTTTGAAAGAAGTCAGTAATGGCTCATTGGATACCTCTGCTGAATGTCTAAAAGCTTTGAGTAGTTCAATGTCAACTAAAGAGTGACGGTTAGCTCGTAGTATAGATGCACCCTGCAGTCACTCCTGGTTCATGATCTAGGAAAAGAAACACTTTGTATGACTGACACACTCCTGTTTTACTCATGTTTACAATACAACCCCACAGGCTGATGAGTTCACTATATATACTCTGCTGGTATTGAGCTTGGCCAGCAGATGGCAGGATCCCACTACAAATCAACATCATCAACACCACTCTACACGTACAGATGTTCCATTTACACAGAACAGCTGCAGTGATTTGTTGATACCGGGTCCTTCTCTATTGACGTCTATCTGATTCCATGAGTGGATAAACACACAGTCTGACCCACATTATTACATTTGGAAAAGTACATTTCATGTCCATTTCTGACTTTGTCGTGTACAGAGGAATCAAAGAGCTGTAGTCTTTAAAGAAGACAAGCCAGCTCACAATGAAGTCCACTTAAGACTATTACTGAGCTGCCACAAGACGTATCTTGAAATATAGCCCGATTCCTGTTTCAGCTAAATTAAGTGTTTAGGCTGAAATTGATTGAAACAAAATATTTGTCCTTCCCTGTTGGTCTCTGTTCCTTTGTGTGGCTCTGAAGAAGCGTCCTCTTCCTATTTTCTTTTTAAATGTCTCTGTTCGTTCCTGCGTTTCTCCCAGAGGGAAGTATGATAGAGAGTGGGAGGATGGAAATGTTAATAGTAAAGACATTTGGGAGAGGTGAGATAGCAAGGCACAGCCATAATGCATAATGCATCAGAGACGGGGAGAAGAAATTGGGGAGCAAGGGGGAAGATGTACCCATTCATTCCCTTCACTAGCACTAATGTGCCCCATGGCTTGACAGCTGATATGTCTATCTGGCTGCCTCTATATCTAGCTTAGCATCGTCATTCTGCTGTAGTGTGAGCTGGCACAAAATGGAGGTACAAACTACCCAGAACGGCGTTGTCATAGAGCTTGCCATTTGGAAAGCCTTTACCTTAAACTTAATAGCTTATTTGCGAGGGTTTCATTAGTGCTGAAATGTCTGTGTTTAAGAGAGGGGGTACCTGCTGGATACTTAGTGTGCTAAAAGAGAGTTCAGGTTTTAAAGGACCAATGAATGCAAACGGCTTTATGCGTTTAAAAAAAAGAAAAAAGAATGCATATAAGTTGTTGTGCGTGAATCCATCTTTAGCTGAACAGAGGCGGAGTGACAGTGACAGAGCGCCGGCCGTCTCACTCTGCCTGGTTATCACTGTCAGGGACCAGTCTGCTGCACCAGCAGGCCCAGCGCTGCGATAACCACACAACTTACAGCCCCTTTATCATAATTAGCTTTTCCTTTTTAGCCTTAAAAGGCCTTCCATTACCGGGTCCTTCTCTATCGGCCCACTGACACACCACACGATTGGTTTTTTTCTCAACGGGCCTCTCAATGTTTTCTCCCATAACGGGGAAGCTGGAGAGAGAGACGAGAGTTCTGGAGGCAGATAGAGAGGCTTGTTTATTGAATGAGTGAATTAGACGGAGGTGAATGAAGGAGCATATGCATGAAGTTGAAAGACTTGAAAATATAAATGCACAAAGCTATTTCTTTCTTCTTTTTCTTTTGGTGGAAGACTGTTCAGGGCTCTGGATATTTGAATATGACGTATAGATGATGAAGAAGCTGCCGATGGTCTCCGTTCCAATATAATGTGTCATTAGGGATCATTATATACTGTTATACATTACATACTATTTTCATTCCTGTTTAAGTTTTGACCAAATTGTTGCATCAAAAGGGTTTACACTCAAATAGCAGTTCTTTTTACAAGCTGCTGGTGGACAACTTGTTATTTTAATGATAAATACAATTTAAATCTTTGTATTTATTTGTTATATTTTGTCTAACAAATTAGGAAAGTCATTTTTAAATCAAGCCTAATGTTGCCTAAGACATCAAAGAATGTTCCCAGTCACTTCCCCGTGGTGAGGAATGCTTTTGATCAATGAAGCATTGGTATTGAATCAGTGCTCGGTATAGGTCGATACCCAAAGCCTAGATATCGGTCTTGGGTCTGAAAAAGTCTGATCGATGCGTCCCTAGTTGTCATGCAGTCGGTAGCAGTAGCTAGGTAGAGCTATGCTAAAATACACTGAGATTTAGGCCCAATCCCAATCTCCACACTGCTCCCGTAAAGTCTGTGAGGGTTTAGTTCTGTCCCACTGTCAAAGCATCGAGTGTTTGAGGCTCTCTGGCAGACATTTTGAGTCCTTTATGAACCCTTTCCATCAGTCAGCCTTAGATGCTGACTTAGCCCAAGGGAATTACCCACAAATCATTGCAATGTGACGTTAAACACGGGGTAACCAGTGGACGCATGGAGACGTAAACAAAGGTAAACGAAGAGGACGGCTCAGTGTGTTCAGCCTGGAGTATTACATTTACTCAGAAACATTAAGGGTTAAAGATGGAACAAAAAAAACACATGAAATCAGAAGATATTTATTCATTTATTCATCAAATATTTGATTTTGTCATTGAAGCTGTTTTGACAAAAACGAGTAAATAGATGATATGAAGTTACCTCATCTTGTGAGGAAAGAGCCTGAAGACGTTCAAATCAGGGAGTACAAAGTATAAACTAAAACCCTACAATTATACATCTTATTTGTTATCACATTAGGCTCATCTCAAACGAGCCTATTGTGATGACGGCAGATGTCTTTAAATGACACCAGTGGCTGATCTAAGCCAGGGCTCTAAGTGATGGCTGTGCCTTAATGGAGTGCACAATTTTGACACCCTCTGCTTCCGGCGTGTTGCTAACATCTTGGAGAAAATGAGATTATGATAATTTTGGTTGCCCCACACCAAACATGAGCCAGCCCCTGATATTCTGGAGTCTGAATGGTTTGGGTTAGTGAATATGGGGTTACCTACCATACACCATTCAATCCACCGTTTCCACTTATATTTCGTAGGGTTGTAGGAAGTGACGAGGCCAGCTGCTGGTGTTCCTCAAGCTGTTGTTGCATTGAGCTTTTAGATATGTATGTATCAACAATGTCTTGTACGCAATCCCTCAGAAATAACGTTTCTCAAAAGGTGTGAGGGGATTGAAGCCAGTACTCTTGATATCTTTGAGTTTTTCCATTCATCTGGTTTTACCTATAGGACATTTCAGGTCCATCTCCAGTAGGAATGAGCCAATCTGACTTGTTCTCTGCTGATACTGATTATCAACTCAGGGTGATCTTTTCCCCAAATTTAAAATCTGTGGTTTTCTCTGTGTTGAACTCATTGGGAGGATTTTTCTATCTAAAATAACACAAGGCCAGGGATTGCTGTGATGACACAGGTTGAAGAAACTATTTAAATTGGATCATTTTGACGTCTACAGCGACACCAATCCGGCAGATTGGCACAGATGCTAAGCTGTGTATGTTTATGAAACACAAGCTCCCTTGATTAGGTGACAACATTAATACCTTACCTGTTCAAAGTGTAACTTCTCGACTATGCCTCCCTTTCCGTTCAAGTGTCACGACCAGCAGATTTAATGAGCTTTCCATGCTCTCGGTTAGTGTGGTGGAGGTCCACTTCCTGTGCTTATAATGGTAGCAGGGATTGGTGGCGCTGGCTCACGTGATGCAAACATTGCCACTGTTGATGTAATGTCGGTGTCCAGGTCACAAAGTCTCGAGCTGCCTTTTTTCATTCTCACACAATTACTTCTGCAGTTTTTTGTGGATAACGGAGTACACAGAGTGTCTGAAAGTGTGCGCCATTTTCCCCATTTGTTTGATCTATCTCATCTCTTCCCGCTCAGTGATGACAGGCCATAAATACTTTTGCCTTTACACCAGGGTTGAACATTGATCAACCTACCTACCATGGTGGCAAGTAAACAAACACATTTAACAAACAATTGAATTGGTCTGTGAAAAAGTCAACTCAATCGTCGGAGTGTCAGCGATCTTTGGTGGCCTGATGGAATGGTGTCGTTGCGTAGTAGCTTTTTCCTTTCAGGTAAAAGATAGCCACCTCTCCTGTATCTTCTCGACCAATTAGAGTAAGGTCCATCTTCTTCTTTGTGTTTAGTGACGGATCACATTCACAAACCAGCTTTGAAGGCGCATACCACCACCTACTGTGTCTGAATTTTGTAGTCTATTGTATGAGAGTGAGAATGTGTACTGGATGGTGGAAGAAGAAGTTTGAAGAAGTTTGAAGCATACTGAGACCGTTGCATAGTAAAACAGTGTTGTATCTTAAAGAAAGTGTTTCTCTAATAACACTTTTCACAGTATCAGGGTGCGTGCTCCAGCTCTCATTGGATGACTGAATATGTTTGAAGGGAGTTTTCAGTATGAGCTATGATAAGGAGAATCCCATATGCATCCATTGAGTGCTGCAAACTGAAAACATGGGCTCGTGTTTAGGAAAGGATAAGACATGCAGACTTATTTGAACATATCTGTTTTTAAGAGTGTATTCAGTCACTCCGGGCTCCATTCATACAGGTCCAGGCCTTGTTTACTGCTGATAACCCATCTTATCACAGCACAATGGATGTGGCCGCCTGTTTCTCACTGGAGATAAACAAAGAAAGACTATCCCTCCATTTCTCCTTTTCATTTGCACATTCATTCTCTGAATGTGTCTCATTCTCTCAGTTGTACGCAAGTAATATTTTTTTCTCCTGCTCTCTTTGCCACTATTTTTCTATTCATCCTCATTATGCAATATGTTCATAAGGAGTCTTGTCATTGTTTACTGCACCGTGGAAAATTAGTTGGTGAGATGTTTTTTCATTGATGGCGTGAAAAAGAAAGAGAATTGCAAAGAGTAGAGAATTTAAGACAGTGGTGGGAAAACAAGCTTTGAAAAATGTCATTGAATCTCTGATACAAATATTCTAGACCAGCCTAAAGGTATGCCTTCAAAGAACTAAACCAGCCTAAAGGTATGCCTTCAAAGAACTAAACCAGCCTAAAGGTATGCCTACAAAGGACTAAACCAGCCTAAAGGTATGCCTACAAAGAACTAAACCAGCCTAAAGGTATGCCTACAAAGGACTAAACCAGCCTAAAGGTATGCCTTCAAAGAACTAAACCAGCCTAAAGGTATGCCTACAAAGGACTAAACCAGCCTAAAGGTATGCCTACAAAGGACTAAACCAGCCTAAAGGTATGCCTACAAAGAACTAAACTAGCCTAAAGGTATGCCTACAAAGAACTAAACTAGCCTAAAGGTATGCCTACAAAGAACTAAACTAGCCTAAAGGTATGCCTACAAAGAACTAAACCAGCCTAAAGGTATGCCTACAAAGAACTAAACCAGCCTAAAGGTATGCCTACAAAGGACTAAACCAGCCTAAAGGTATGCCTACAAAGGACTAAACCAGCCTAAAGGTATGCCTACAAAGGACTAAACCAGCCTAAAGGTATGCCTACAAAGAACTAAACCATGCTTGGTGAAACACCTTTTAAATACAGTAGGGGATTTTTGCATTGTATCTTAGCCATTAAAAGCCACAAGGCAAAAATATGAATGGGTAATGCTGTAGGCCTACATCAGTCATGAGTGACTTACCATGCCTGAGAAACAAAATCACTGATGAATATAGAGGTGATCTAATCATCTGGGTCAGGAGTGCTAATTACCAAAACCCTATTAAGTGATTCAGGGATCGGCCAGACGTGAGCTCGGTGCAGTGAGCTCGGTGCAGTGAGCTCGGTGCAGTGAGCTCGGTGCTGGGAGCTCCGTGCAGTGAGCTCGGTGCAGTGAGCTCGGTGCAGTGAGCTCGGTGCAGTGAGCTCGGTGCTGGGAGCTCCGTGCTGTGAGCTCCGTGCTGTGAGCTCCGTGCTCACAAAAACATATTAACTTTACAGATAATATTAGTCCTCCTGCTGATTTATATTACATGAGGAAAACATGTAAGGTAGAAAGAAGGGCATGGTATGAAGTCTGTGGACATATATAAAATGAGAATAAAACAAAATGAGAAGAAAAATACATTAGTGAAAATGTAACTTCTCCTGCTGACAAAGTTTGATGATCATGACTCATTTGTTTGATGATATTTTAATTGGAGCACTCAGAAGACCAGTTTGGTTTAAGTTGAACAACATAGGAAAAGTCCCATTCTAGAAGGTTTTGCAACAAGTAGTTATTGTGATTTAAAAATGACCCCCTCTAGTGTCATGTGGCTCACGTTAGATGATGGAGTAACATTTAGTAAATCATTGTGGACACAGTCTAGTTCAATCAGGGGTCTCTTATATAGTAAAAAGAGATGGTTTCCAAATTGGAACTGATGGATCCACTGGGACGGTTGACTGCTGGTTATACTTGAGATCTGTGGACCAATCTCATACCACTGACCACGGGGCCCAAGTGCACTACCCGGCTCCACAGACTCCCAGGGGTATTTAAAGGGCCCCTGCACCTTCTCGGGACATTCCAGGTGTCCTCCCAGAGCTTTCAGAGGGCCTCAATTAAATGAAGAATAGCACTGTGTAATTTCACTTTGGCAGTAGGCGAAATTGTATAATAATGACTGTTTTGATCACAGATTGAGACAAGACGGGAGGGGGAACTGAAGTAGACTGCTGAGAATAAGCTCGTTGACAGGGAAAGGTTTCGGGAGCTCCGGGCTGGCTAATAGACCTGCCAGCCTAGGTTAGTGAAATAAAGATGTCACCCTATACATCATATAAGTTGACTGCTCCCCAGAGACCGTGCCTGTGTGTTTGGGGGGTGTTGGGGCTGGAGGAGTATAATGGGGTCAAACAGTGGAGAAGAAGCTATGGAGCGAGAGCGAGGGGAGTGGAAAGCTTATTTCTCATTAGCGTGGGATCCCTTGGGATCCTTTCTGGGTCGTAATGAACAGGAGTGCAAAGTGGTAATAGAGATGTGGGATGTTGTGGCAAATCAAGCCTTTAATGGGTCAGACTCCACTGGAAGCCTTCGGCCTAATTAGTAGTTTGTAAATATGTTGAAATCAATTAGTGGCAGTGGACTTTCTTCAGCAGAACATAAGAAAAGAATGCGTTGAAACAGTTGTGAAGATGAAAAGAGGGCCATAGAGGCAGGAAGTCTTTCACCTGTTCTGAGCTACAACTAGATGTTGGTCCAACACCTGTAGTCAGGATGATCCTGATCAAACGTAAGCTGTATACAGAAGGTGTTTGGGTTTTTTGATAACGATGCTGATTCAATACACTTTTATTCATTACTTTAACATGTTTATTTTACTAAACCCTTTTTCAATTTAACAAAGTAGGCCAAATGTTACATGCTGTCTTCACACACTTCACACGTGCATCTGTACAACAAGTACCATCCAATACTGCATAGCTCAGCTCTTTAAGAACGGTTTCAACGTGGGTTTAAAATGATCCCTTCATGGTCCATTTGTCCAGTCGTCTGTTCAAAGGACGTTTGTACCCATGATGCTGTCTGCCTGCTGTGAAGGTGGCAGAAAACAGTTGTTTACTAGTCACCTGTTTTTGAATTGATGCATTTCTTTATAAGTTATTAAGAAGAAAAACTTAAAAAAATGACTTAAAGGTATTGTTTTTATTATACACTATGTGAAGTTTCTTGTGAATTTGAATTGGGACCATTAGAAAGTTAGTTTGGACCAGTAAGTTCTTGACAAAGTTGCCTGACGGGCCAGAGACAAATCACTTTATTGTTGGACCTTGCATTGTTTGGAATAGAAGAGAACGATTTCATCAAAGAAAAGATTGAGCAGCTTTCGGTACAGTTTTTAGTAGCCAGTACTACGGACATATTTAGTTCTGTACCAAAAGAGTATGAAGGAACGGTAGGTTTTTAACCCTGTCCTAATCAACTTTAGCGCTTGTGTCCATCTTTTGAGATCCAGTAAGAACCGCAGCGTTGGCAGGTCTCTGCCACACCCCCCCCCCCCCCTCACCATTATAGTCAATCTTATCGACGGCTAGTAAGTTCTTTGTTGACCTCTGACCCCCGCCTCTGACACTTGTCCTCTGTTAAAATGCCACAATATTAGGTTCAGGGTGCAAGAACATTTTTACAAAGTACCAAAGATGCATATTTTTCAGTGCATATACAAGATCACTCGGCAACCGCGCAGTGTGTGTGTGTGTGTGTGTGTGTGTGTGTGTGTGTGTGTGTGTGTGTGTGTGTGTGTGTGTGTGTGTGTGTGTGTGTGTGTGTGTGTGTGTGTGTGTGTGTGTGTGTGTGTGTGTGTGTGTGTGTGTGTGTGTGTGTGTGTGTGTGTGTGTGTGTGGCTATATTAACTTGTCAAGGGGGACAATGGAGACATCTCTTAAGGCTTTTTTCACCTCCTTGTGTCCTCCCCTCCTTCCTCCCTTCTCCCCCTTCCTTCACTTCCTCCTCCCCTCACTGTGTGTGTGTGTGATGGTTAACCTGCCCCCTCCCCTCTCTGCCATACACCTGACTTATGGCTGTGCAGTAATAATTTGCCAGACCTTGGCAGGCTGAGTGTACATTAGCATATAAATAGCAGATGCACTGAGTGCCCATCACAGTCGACTACATTTAATTTTTGGTTTATAAGATTGAATGGGTTTTTAAACGCAGCCCCATCAAACTTGCCACGAGACAAATGAAGTCAGGGGAGCAGTTGTTCGAGGCGGTGCCCTCACATCATTTTTATAAAGGATAAGAGTCTTATTTAAGGGGGGGGGGCAATTGAAGCTGAATAAGCAAGACACCTGAGGAAGCAGCAACATACTCTACTTTCTACCCTGTTTAGACAAGAGATTTGTTTACACTGTTGTCACTCTTTCTTCCTGTTGAAGATCCTTATATGACCAAAATGATATGCACACCCAAACAGTACACCCATATATGATCACCAGTGGCGGGCCGTGCATTTTATACCTGGGCCTTCACTGCTGTCCTCATTATGACGCCACAGCTACGGTTATTATTTGTTTCATGTAAAAATGAAGCTCAATACCTATAAATACACTAACTGCAGATACATGAATACGCAGAGAGTGCGTCTCCTCTCTGCTCTGACTAATGTTGCACGGTGTATCGATACTAAAAAGGTACCGCGCTACCCGTACGTTAAAAACGATACGATTTTGCATATTTTTAGTATCGATACTTCATTAAAATAGCGCTAGATCAGAGTGCACTCACTGTTCCGCTCCCTGTCATGCTGCCTGCACGCATTGACTACAAGGGGGCGGGGCTACCCAGCGCTCACACACGCAACAGGCAGCGCTCACTCACAGCGAGCGATCGCAGGGGAGACATGGCATCAAGTGCAGGAGCTTTTGCCGACCGTCCTCGGCTTGTTGGAAAAAAAGATGCCAGAAGTGAAATCTGGAAGTACTTTGGCTACATTGCAGACAGTGAAGGAAAGCCCACTGACATACAGAGACCCGTCTGCAAAACTTGTTTCAAAGCCACACAGACCAAGAGAGGCAACACGTCAAACATAGCAAAGCACCTTTCAGACAGACACCCCGAAGAGTTCAAAGAGTTCAAAGAACGACAGTTAAGCAAATGTGATTATAAACATGAACCAAGCCCACCCATATACAGCCTAACATGAGTAGCCTTAGCCTAGTTTGATGACAAGCCTATATGATCATGAGGTCACAATGCACACAAAAGTGTACTAAATGAAACACAATTGATGCAAAATGGCTACATGCTGGTGAAGCCTGAGGGTGGATCTTGAGCTAATTATTTTTATTTTAGTTAAGTGTTCAAAAAGCTGGGCAGGAACAAGCTGGTAAAAAAGGGAACCATACAGATGTTTTATGTATTACTATTATAGATAAATATACCAGTATCGTATTTGTGGTATCATATCGTATTTGTGGTATTGTATCGAATTTGTGGTATTGTATCGAATTCTGGTATCGTATCGTAAGTATCGGGTATCATGATATTATGGCAGGTATCGTATCGAAGTCATAATTTTGGTATCGTGACAACCCTAGCTCTGACTGCAGCGTGAGGCTGCTGTGAGAGTGACCTGTGAGTGCTTTGGGGCTCACGGCAGCACCCGCTGCTCGTTGACGACAGTAACTGTAGAACTTACGTGTTTTAACGTCATCGAGTCAAAACACCAGAAAAGTCTCCAATAACACCAGAACAAGTCTCTAGATTTGTCACTAGTAGCTTTTGACATATGGCTAGGCCAGCTAGCAGGCTCTGACACGTCAAAGAATACGCCCAACATGTCAAACTAAAGATCTGATTGGTTGAACACTATGACAATCAACAATATCGTCCCCATTCACTTAAACTGCACATGGATTCACTTGTGAGTCTGCAGGCCTCGGGCCTCTCTTCTTACCTAGAGACACAGAGGTGAAATCTGATTGGATAAAAGCTCTACTTAAAACAAGCTGCACTGGAAGCAGAGCAACTGAGGAAGACAGTAGCTGTGCAATGAGAAAATAAGATAATGGGGAAAATATGTTTATAAATTATAATACATGTAGTGTATTTAAGAACAATTATGAAATAGCTATAACGTTGTGATTGTGTCGGGGCCAGCAGAGAAGGCCTTGCTGGCCCCGACGGCCCACCACTGCTGAACCACTGCCATTCCAAAATACTCATGCTATACCAGCATCCACTTTTAGGTTTCAGGCTTTCCCCCAGATGTGGAACCTAGCTGCAGGCATCTGCTCCCATTCAGACAAGAGAGTATTAATGTTGGGGTGGGGGAAAAATCCATAAAGCATAGTATCACAATATTTTGCTTGGCAATAATTGTGATAATTGTATCGATCGCCAAGTATCAATCTTTTATTATATAAACTATATACATTGCAATTAGGGATGTCTGGATTTACCGATTTGACGGTAACTGCGGTTATATAAGTCACCGTTTGTTATCCATAAGAGGCTTCCATATCTATGCTGCATTGAGACGTTGTTTGTGGCACGGGGAGTCAGAGGGAACCAACACTCTAGCCTTTTATCCGCCATAAAGTGCCTTAAATCGGCAGTGTGGGAGCATTTGGATATAGAAAATGACCAATGAGTCATGTGAACCGCAGATTAATTGCACAGCATCGCGTGACAAAGTTTTATCGATCTAGATTATGTAAAAATATGCGATCTGGAGGTCTGCATTAATGCTTTCTCGTCCCTCTTATAATGATGCATATGAACAACAGAGGATACGTTAACGTTAAGATGAGTGGACTTGACTCTAAGCAGCTTATTATACATGATTAAAACTAATCTTGACAAGATTATAAATACATATACAATCTTTTATTTCCTAATCATTTGAACTCTAGATAATAATAGTTTCATCCTGCTGTCAGTAATCTCTTTAAACCGATATCTGCAAATAAACTGTACTGTAGTGTAGTTTTCACATTTTATAGGCATAACAATGAATCGCGTCATTGGAAAAATATTTGACACAAAAAATGAGAATACTTGTTAGTTGTAGCCTCAACTCAGTGGTTGTCGTTGCCCCACCCAGTGAGCTCTATTGTTGTCCCAATAACGTATTACTTTAACAACCACTTCCAACAGACCTCTTCTTGATTCAGTTGTTGAGGAATATTTCTCTTCCTTCTCTATTTCGTCTATTGTCCCTTTAGGAACCTGCTTTATTTGATCTGTGAGTAAACCTGGCCATTACAGTACACACAGACTTTACTTAACAACTTCTTTATTTATTCTGCTCTTTTCCGGAGCTATTTCTATTTCTATCCTGGCCTTCTTTTATGTTAAAAGTTACCGATATTAGTTTTGTCTTTTTCCTATTACAGTGACACATGGCCCTGCTTTACTCAGACCATCATTTCTAATTTGTCCGGTGAATCTGGGGTTTCAGTTAAAGAAGCCGTTTTTATCTCCTGTGGAAACTCTGCGTTGCTGTGTGGTTTTCTCCTCGTGTGTGTGTCCTGGAGAATAAACCAAAGTGCTGTTAAAATGCAAAGCAGCCCCCTATGCAGCCATGTGGGGGAATAGAGGCCATATTTTAGCCGCGCTCCCCGTCAGCAAAATGTTTCTGTGGGAAAGCTAATTCTACTGTGAGACTTACAGCTCTGCCAGGCGGGCCGACAGCACTCGATGCTATCAGGATTAAATTAAGGTGAATTAGAGACAAAGAGGCAGAAAGAGGGGGAAAAGGGATGATGTTAGGGCAGGATTTTCCTCCAGCTGGGTGATCACTTCTTAGTCTTAGGTCATTGATCAGAGCAGAATAAACCAGCCGGGATTAAAGTAGACAAGCACAAAACCTATAGAGCCTATATCTGTGTGTGTGTGTGTGTATACGTGTGCTGTGTGGGAATCCATTGTGCTGTGAGGATGAATAAGTGTAGCAGTGGAGTGGAGTAATGGAGAAAGTTTGGTTTGGTGTTCAAAATGTTACACTTCTGTTTAACAGCATTCTCTCAGCTTTTGTTTGGGGAATAAATAAAGTCAAGTGTCAGTATCTCGCACTTCCTTTCTTAGATTAAAAGGATCATTTGTAGTAATAACGGCTCTGTTTTTATCAGTCGGGGGATTTTTTGCGTACAAGCTTTCTCTTTCTGCAGCATTGCATTTCACACGGATTCATTTTAAATGCTAATAGTTAGATGACCTCCTTTTGCTCCTGCCAGGGTTACAGTAAAAGCAGAATAAATAGTATTCTCCTAAAAAACATTGTATAGACTAATAATAATAATCACTTATGACCCACTAGAAGTGTGTGGCGCTGTCTGTATTTTGCTGTGTTGACAGTTTCTTTGTATAAACCTCCACAAAAACAAGGGGGTGTCCCCGACCAAGACTTGACATTGTCGAATCTGATTAAGTCTTTCCTATCGTCGACAGATTGTTCAATCGTGCCTCGACACTGACGCCGTCCTTTGTACTGAAACGTGGATTTGCTTTCCGTGGTTGAAAACAGAATTTTGGGCCCTATAGTTCCCTTTCCCCACATTTTAGGAAGGGAAGCGACAGTCAACGAGAGAGAGACACGCAAGCCACAAACACAAATAAATAGCTATTTGTGAATCAATGATAGACACATGAATCATTTAGTTTAATAGATATATAATAATACACTCTATTATATAATAATTAGTGCTGGGCAATGATTACAATTTTTAATCGCGATTAATCTGCGATTAATTGCATTGTTATGCGCAAAATAATGAATTCAAAAGTAGTGTATTGCGCACTTTTATTGTAGAAAGGTACTCCTATTTGAACAAAAGTGCAATAACATGTGGGGGGCAGAGACACTTACTCACCCAGGGTCTTAATCTAGATGGGCAGGCAGGGTTACTCTGGCTGAAGTTCCGTCACAGTAGCAGGTTTAACACAGTTTTAGAGGATGCTTGATATGAGATAGATCAGACCGGGTGTCAATTAGGGTGCAGGGAGTGGGGTGGTAGTGCTGGGTCTTGTTGTATAAGGGTTTAGACATTTAACCGGGCCGAAGGCTCGGGTGGGGATTGGGGTTGGGTTTAGCGATGTGGTGTTAAATTCGGCTGAGGGTAGTGTGCTATAATTATATCTTATTATCAGATTACGAAACATCTTTGGCGGATGGGAGGGGGGGTCATTCTTTGTTCTTTTGGTATTCTGGTCAGACACATATTTAACGCTGATTACCGTAATATGTGTGGTATTTGTTATAAATGTACGTTGGTACATACATAGAGGGTGATAAGAAGCTGTACATGGAGGGACTTAGGACCCAGGGGAGTGTAGGTGAAGGAAACAGGAAGTGACGGAAGAGCTCCTGTCTCTTCGCCACACAAACAGCTGTTCACCGGTTCTTGTGTTAAAAATGTCCGCTTAATAATAACAATAAAACTGCGCTAACGCGCGATAAAATAATTGTCGGCGTTAATTAATTAATGCGATAATAACGCGTTAACTTGCCCAGCACTAATAATAATCTATAATTAAACCATGTTATAAAGTATATATAACCTTTTCTGTATTTATTTCAGGTATGTGTCAACAGGAGATTTATTCAGATTGATAGCTTAACTACAGCACAGGTAACCGTACAGTGGCAACAATAGTTAAAGATATGTATGAGGTAATATGGTCTATCATGGTCCAGCTGTCACTGAGGAACCCCCCTGGAAGCTTTGGATTGTGGATGTGGGGGCATACGGGTAGAGCAGCGATGGTGGGACTCTCTCTGCCTCCTGCTTTGGTACGGCCCTCCACCATGGGACCCTCCCACTGCCACAGGATGCACTCTTTCCTGGAGCTGAAGTCCTCCAGCCTGTGCTCCGTTTGTGGATGATGAGGCTTTTCCACTGAAGAGGCACCTTCTCCCACCTTACCCAGCAAAGCACCTTGACTGGAAAGTGGAGATAAGGAGAAGACATCTATTGATGTCCAGCATAGAAATGACTTGGAAGCAAGCTTTTCAATGGACTACACGCAGACGTCTACAAAGATATTCATGTGGACCTTTGCAGGTGTAGGTTTGTTGCTGGTAGTAGATTTAATAAATGATAATTAATGAATATCAAGATATGTAAGGATTATTATTTCAATTATGATTTATAAACTCATAAATTAGTACAAAAGAATGATGGTACTCAGTTTATGCCATAAGCCATCATTAGTTTAACTAACAGAATTTAACATAAGACGCCACCCAATTTAAAAAAAATTGGGTGAACTTCATAATTTGATGTTAATCAATGAATCTATCTTAATCTCAGAGTTGCTACGGAGTTCTTCTCAAGGGACTGATTATTTCATATACACACAAATCAAATGATAAATTAAATATTTATTTGACTAACTACATAACTAAACAGGAAATAAATGAACAAACAAATTGAAGGGAATGACTATGATGATGATGATTTATATTAGTTTAAATTTCAGAGTTTAATTTAGAGTGATATCCGGCCAATCTAAAGACAAGGATTGTAACCAATTAAATGTAGTTATACAATAGTGACTGGGTCCTTCCCACTCACTGTCGAAAAGAAAAACTACTCTCGACCACAGAACCCCGCGAGCAGGTGAAAGACTCGCGGGCGAGCAGGGGAAAGACTCGCGGGCGAGCAGGTGAAAGACTCGCGGGCGAGCAGGGGAAAGACTCGCGGGCGAGCAGGGGAAAGACTCGCGGGCGAGCAGGTGAAGAGACTCGCGGGCGAGCAGGGGAAAGACTCGCGGGCGAGCAGGTGAAAGACTCGCTGGCGAGCAGGGGAAAGACTCGCGGGCGAGCAGGTGAAAGACTCGCGGGCGAGCAGGGGGAAAGACTCGCGGGCGAGCAGGGGAAAGACTCGCGGGCGAGCAGGAAAGACTCGCGGGCGGAGCAGGTGAAAGCATCGCGGGCGAGCAGGTGAAAGACCTCGCAGAAGTCGCAGGCGAGAGGGTGAAAGACTCGCAGGGCGAGCAGGGGAAAGACTCGCGGGCGAGCAGGGGAAAGACTCGCGGGCGAGCAGGTGAAAGACTCGCGGGCGAGCTGGGGAAAGACTCGCGGGGCGAGCAGGGGAAAGACTCGCGGGCAAGCAGGGAAAGACTCGCGGGCGAGCGAGGCCGGGTGCTGAAAAGACTCGCGGGCGAGCAGGGGGAAAGACTCGCGGGCGAGCAGGTGAAAGACTCGCGGGCGAGCAGGGGAAAGACTCGCGGGCGAGCAGGGGAAAGACTCGCGGGCGAGCAGGGAAAGACTCGCGGGCGAGCAGGGGAAAGACTCGCGGGCGAGGGGAATGACTCGCGGGCGAGCAGGGGAATGGACTCGCGGGCGAGCAGGGGAAAGACTCGCGGGCGAGCAGGGGAATGACTCGCAGGGCGAGCAGGTGAAAAGACTCGCGGGCGAGCAGGGGAAAGACTCGCGGGCGAGCAGGGGAAAGACTCGCGGGGCGAGCAGGGGAAAGACTCGCGGGCGAGCAGGGGAAAGACTCGCGGGGCGAGCAGGTGAAAAGACTCGCGGGCGAGCAGGGGAAAGACTCGCGGGGCGAGCGGGAAAGACTCGCGGGCGAGCAGGGGGAAAGACTCGCGACGCGAGCAGGGAAAGACTCGCGGGCGAGCAGGTGAAAGACTCGCGGGCGAGCAGGGGAAAGACTCGCGAGCGAGCAGGGGAAAGATTCGCGAGCGAGCAGGTGAAAGACTCGCGAGGCAGGTGAAAGACTCGCGAGCAGGTGAAAGACTCGCGAGCAGGTGAAAGGCGAGCGAGCAGGGTGAAGGCTCACGTGCACAAGAGCAGTGGATAGTAGTCACGTGCACGCACATGGTTCTCATTTGTGCTGGTGTATTTTGACATTGCTTTGCCTTCATATATATATATATGTAAGATATATTATATATGATAAGCTAGACCAACCATCAGGTCCAGTTGTTGATACCTGAACAATGTTATTAAACCCTAAATAAACGGCCTGGGGTTTTCAATCAAAGTAGGCAATGAGTTCCTGACGCCATCATGTCAATTGCCAGCATTCAAGCCACTATTACAAAGACCTTTGGTCTTAGTCTTTGGAATAAGTTGTGATGGTTGAAGAAGGAATTTAAGAGAGAAATTCACTTCACTCATTGCCATCTTCTTCTTTTATGTTTAATATCAAATATTGTTTGACCATTTTATGACTGAGGCCTAATCCCCATCCTCTCAGACCACCCACCATGTCACAGTCTCTGTGGCTGCATTACAACAGCTAATTCCCTTTAAGTGTTTCGTTGCTGGTTAACTGAATAGTGAGCAGTGTAATATGAAGTGTTGAATTGGTCTCTGTGTGCTGAATCAAGAGGTGTGTCTGCTGGGTTGTGACATGGTTAACTCATGCTGTCTTGTGGTTCAGGAGTGTGTGTGTGTGTGTGTGTGTGTGTGTGTGTGTGTGGTGTGTGTGTGGTGGTGTGTGTGGTTTGCTTAAGGAATCATCTAAGGACTCGTCATTTGTAAACTAATTCAAACATTCGAATGGGCAGTTATCAGCAGTAACACAGCAGCCTTTATACTGCTCGTATACACGTGTGCACACACACACACACACAACACACACACACACAACACACACACACACACACAACACACACACACACACACCCTCTATTACCGGCACTATGAAAAGGAGCCCTTTGGGAATGAGGGGTTAGTTTAACGTTGGGTTTTACTGCTCCTCATAACGCTAATCACTGTGATTATTATGCTGCTAGAACTGGAGTGTGTCTGCATCCTCAGCTGTTAAGACAAAGCAGCCACAAAACACACACACACACACACACACATCTGTGTTATGGAAATGACCCCTGTGTGTATGGAGTGTTGTAGCCACGCCAATGGCTACAACCTCACCAGGAATTAAAAAACATAAATTATGCTTAGCGCTGATAGCAGCTCATCACACACACACACATTGGCATCCCCTGCTCCCCTAAGCCAAAGAGATCACACAACCCAGAAGAGGAGAATAAAGAAAAGAGGGATAAACTATACAGACCGTCACACATTTCAGTGCAGAATGAGTCATAAAAATCGGTAATGAGTTGCACCGGTTCCCTCATTTCAAATTCGGTGGATAATAGCTTTTTGGTTAGATGCCTTGAAATGAAGGCCCTACTCGTGAATTTGAAAGCTTTTACTTGTTTTAAAAAAAGGCGATGGTGTAGTTTGTTTCCCTGCTGCCCCAAACACCAAATCTGGAATTAATTAGAAGCCTGGAAATAGTCCCTAACGGCTGCACTATTTCCTCCTGTAATGTGAGAAGAAACCAGGATCCGTTTATCTGAAGTCATCCCCGCACAGGTGTTTAAGATGTCATGTGGACCGTTCTTCTTTTTGCACCCGTGACATTTAGGGTATAGTGGTCTTCTCAGAATTTAGCTGAAGAACATCTTGGTGCATCCAGTAATTCCATAGTTCAGTGTTGTTCAGAGCCGATGGGACTGTTATCACTTAGAGAGAGCTAGGTCAATGTAGGAGTTGTCTCTATGAAGAAATATGATGGATTACGTTCTTGTTTTGCACAATTTGAACGACCTAATGTAAGTAAGTCAATGTTAGAAAACCAGAGCTAGATGGGGGCCTTGAGGAACACCACTCATCATGTTGGTCCACTCGAATGCATAGTTACAGAGACAAAATGGCTCCTGACCGACTTCAGAACTGAGTCTTAGAGAGTCCAGCCCAGTTCCATTGTCCATCCGTTATCGGGTCGGGGGGCTTAGCAGGGTATTCACAGGATTCTATAGTACCCGTACATAGTTCTGTTCTGGATTACCACTGTTTTCTTTGGACTGCCTCATCTTTATTAATATGGCAAATATTGTGAAAAGGTGACATTAGGCTCAACAAATATGTAAAAACAAAGTGTTTCTGTTAACTAACTACCAGTAGTGAACATCAATAATCTCCACCTTTCTACTAAAACATTTTACAAAAATGTAAATATATTTCAACTTTATTTATTTTAGAATGAGTCAATGTTGACAGAGCTATCAGTGTTGATCTCTGCACACTTAGCTGCAATAGAAACATATATAACCTCTGTACAAGTTATTTGAAACCTTACCGCTTCTTCCTCAGATGAAGGCTGCTTCAGACGGA
>JAVDOI010000029.1:1041772-1044272 GCA_032191485.1 Leptoclinus maculatus | reverse complement strand
TTCCACAAATATTGACAATTTGTATAATTAATTATCTTTTTTTTTTTTTGTGGGCTCAAGTGGCCACTGTAAACCAAATACTGACAGCTTTTCAGAACAGCAGGCGAGTTTTCTCACTATATTATTCGATTTTCTTTGGGAACTTGTGGATCGGAGCAAGCTGTAAACACAACATTGAAATTGTATTGTTTATTGCAGATTGCGTATTTACAAGTCCCAGCAGTGTCCTATAGTCCAATATTCACTCTTTAAGCTGTGATTTTGGTCTCCACAGCTCCTGAGGGGAATCTGTCTCTTAGCATCTAAATGCTCCACTGTGTCACCAGCTAGTCTCTGACTGTGTCTGTGTCCTCTGACTGTGACTGTGTCTCTGACTGTGTATGTGTCTCTGACTGTGACTGTGTCCTGTGTGATCTGGTGACTGTGTTCTGACTGTGACTGTGTCTGTGTCGATGGACTGTGACTGTGCTCTGGACTGTGACTGTGTCTGCTGTCTCTGACTGTGCTGTGTCTCTGACTGTGTCCTGTGTCTCTGACTGTGTCTGTGTCCTGTGTCCTGTGTCTCTGACTGTGTCTGCTGTCTTGACTGTGACGCCTGACTGTGACTGTGACTGTCTGTCTCTGACTGTGTCTGTGTCTGACTGGTCTGTGTCTCGACTGTGACTGTCGTCTCTGACTGTGACTGTGTCTTCTGACTGTGACTGTGTCTCTGGCTGTGACTGTGTCTCTGGACTGTGTCTGTGTCTGTGTCCTCCTGACTGTGACTGTGTCTCTGACTGTGTCTGTGTCTCTGACTGTGTCTGTGTCTCTGACTGTGACTGTGTCCTGTGTCTCTGACTGGTGTCTGTGTCTCTGACTGTGACTGTGTCCTCTGACTGTGTCTGTGTCTCTGCTGTGACTGTGTCTCTGACTGTGACTGTGTCTGTGTCTCTGACTGTGTCTGTGTCTCTGACTGTGACTGTGTCTCTGACTGTGTCTGTGTCTCTGACTGTGACTGTGTCTCTGACTGTGTCTGTGTCTTGACTGTGTCTGTGTCTCTGACTGTGTCTGTGTCTCTGACATGTGTCTGTGTCTCTGGCTGTGACTGTGTCCTCTGACTGTGTCTGTGTCTGTGTCTCTGACTGTGACTGTGTCTCTGACTGTGTCCTGTGTCTCTGACTTGTGACTGTGTCTCTGACTGTGTCTGTGTCTCTGACTGTGGACTGTGTCTCTGCACTGTGACTGTGTCTGTGTCTCTGACTGTGACTGTGTCTCTGACTGTGACTGTGTCTGTGTCTCTGGACTGTGTCTGTGTCTCTGACTGTGGACTGTGTCTCTGACTGTGACCTGTGTCTCTGACTGTGACTGTGTCTCTGACTTTGTCTGTGTCTCTGACTGTGACTGAGTCTCTGACATGTGGACTGTGACTGTGTCTGGTGTCTCTGACTGTGACTGTGTCTCTGACTGTGGAATGTGACTGTGTCTGTGTCTCTGACTGTGTCTGTGTCTCTGACTGTGACTGTGTCTCTGACTGTGACTGTGTCTCTGGACTGACTGAGTCTCCTGACTGTGGACTGTGTATGTGTCTCTGACTGGACTGTGACTGTGTCTGTGTCCTCTGACTGTGTCTGTGTCTCTCTGTCTGTGTCTCTGACTGTGGTCTGTGTCTCTGACTGTGTCTGTGGTCTCTGTCTGTGTCTCTGACTGTCTGTCTGCTGCTGGCTGCTGAGCAGGTAGTGTACAGTGCCTTTTCACTGAAACAGCTGTTAAATCAGAGCTAGCACAAACTAAAAGATGGAATTTGGGGGCCGTACAACCGAAAACATGATGTGAAAGACGCTAATGCCCCGTTTAGAGATTGGTGGGAGCTAGTGGTAGTTCAGCGGTTTCGGTCATTACCCTGGGAGTGAACTATGTAACACCGTAAACAGCCATTTGCGAGATTGTCATTGTAAAAATATAGATTACTGAGCTTAAAAAACCGAAGCAAAAACCAAGCACAGCGTTACATCTTGTGTGTTTATCCTCCAGGTAGATAGTACAGTGAAGGCCGGCTAGCGCATAGTCACCCTGCAAGCTCATTTTGGTGTGTATACCTAGGAACGCAGCTGGCATTAAGCCTATTGAGCCTTAATCTGATCACCATGAGGAGATATCGGGTCCGCCTGGTCTCACAGACTGAGTTCTGACTGCTAACTGTGGTTTTGTCTGATTTGAATGCAGCACAACCTTATAATGGAGGACAGATCGTCGTTTTTCCCCGAGCATTTTCTCTGTGATATTTGATGGATAATTGTCCTGTCAACACATCCATTTACCCTCACCCACACAAGTCATTCACTAGCTACCATATGAATAGCCTGTAGTGTTGTTCTCTTACAGCGGATTGCGTTGGGCTCGTACGGGATCAATCTCAGCCTCCAGGTACATTTCTAGGTTAAAGGTCAAATGTTCAGGTCGTATAACCAACCTGCCCGCCTCATCTTATTGCCTGCAACGTCAGCTATATAGCAAATTTATT
>JAVDOI010000029.1:995409-1041572 GCA_032191485.1 Leptoclinus maculatus | reverse complement strand
TGGTGTGTCTCTCTTCCTCATCTCCTTCAATCTCTTCTATTCGTCTGTTTCCTACCTGCAAGTCTCCTGTCTTGCCTCATCTCTCTCCTCTCTCCTCTCTTCTCCGCTTCACTCCTTCATCCTCACCTCTCTGTCTCTCCCCACCCCGCTCTTCTCTCTTCTCCCTCATCTCCCCCCCCTCGTCCCTCTCTCACCACCTCTCCCTCAGTTCATCTCCCTTCTTCTCCCTCTTCCCCCTCACCCTTCTCCCTCTCCTCCCCCCCCCTCTCTCTCCGGCTCCCCTTTCCGCTCGCCCGCTCCCCAATCCTCTCCCTCCCCTCTCCCCCCTCTCCCCTCCCTCCTGCTCATCTCTCTCCCATCTCTCCCCCTCCCCCCCTCTCTTCTTCTCTCCCCCTCACCTCCCCCGCGCTCCCCTCCCCCCCGCTCTCCTCTCTCACAATCTGTGTCTCTCCCTCTCCTCTCTCCCTCTTCCTTTGCCTCCTCTCTCCGCTCCTCTCTCGTGTCCCTCTCCTGTCTCTGTCTCTCGTCTCTGTGTCTCTCTCTCAGGGTCCTCTCTGTCTCTCTCTCTCTCTCTGACTCTCACTCTCACTCCCGTCTCTGTACTGTCTCTCTCTATCTCCCCCTCTCTCTCTGTCTCTCTCCATCTCTCTTCCTTCTCTGTTCTCTCTCTCTCTCTCTCCTCTCTCTCTCTCCTCCATCCTCTATGACTCCCTCTACCCTTCACATCGCCCTCCCTCTCACCCCCCCTCCTCTCACCAAAATCCCCATCGCCAAAGATCCTCATCATCACTCCTCGTTCGTCTGCCTACAGGGACTCCTTGTCTCCCCCTCACATCGCCTGCCTCTCATCTGCAACACCGCCCTCGATCCGGGGTTACTCGCTCGTCTAACTCTCCGTCCCCATCTCCTCCCTTCGTTGTTCCTCTACCCTACCTCTTTATGATTTCTATAATTCCTCTGGCTCAGTTTCACTCTACTCCTCGTATACTCTCGAACAAGCTCTCTGTTCTCTATGGTCTCCCGTCCACATCTATCCCCGTATCGTGTCCGATGCAGAATGACTACCCTCCCTCTAGTCTGCTCTCTATCTTCGTTCCTGGGTAGTACTCTCTCATATCGTGATGAGCAGCTTATGCTCACTCCTCTTTCGGTCTCTCAATACTCCTGCCTCATTCTCAATCCTCCTACTCTCTCGTCTTTCATCCTCTCATCTCCGTCATCACCGTTTATCAATTCCACCCCTCTTCAATCGAACTACTCCTCTCCCATCCCCTCCTGCTCTGTTCCGTCCTCTCCTTTCATATCCATTAACCCTGTCTCTTCTTCCTCGAGTTGTCTATCCCCCCGCTACTCCCATCGTTCCAATCTCTCCACCTCACACTTCGTCTACATCTTTCTCTCTCTTTTGCAAAAGCAATCCTCTATTATTCTACATCTTTTTTTTTTTATCTCTGCTCATGCATCTCCTTATCCATCTCTCTCTCTCATCAGAGGACCGGGGATGTGCGATTCCATTCTTGTGCTCTCTCCTATCATTCGCCTTCACACCTCACGCTCCTTCAAGTCTCTCTTTCTCTCGGTTTTCTCGAAGTACTCTATCTTCCTCCCGCGATGGCTCTCTCCTCCGTCATCTATCTCTTTATATCAACTATATGGTATTGTTGTCTCTCGACTCTCTTTTGATTTAATCATTCTCGAAGGTTGTCGAATTGTTTCCGTCTCTCCCCCCCCCCCCGCTTGTTGTGGGCTTTACTCTGGAGCTAGTCGATATTGCGTCCCATCTTCACTCTCATCACATTTCTCTCTGAGATAGTGCTCCTTCTCTTCCTCCTTCTTCAAATTCTCCTCCTCTTCTCCTCTCTATCTCTTCACCTTGTCTAATGCCTCCCCATCCCACTCGTTCATATGGAGTTAGATGTCTCTACTTAAACAGTCGTTGATCTCACTGTGATCTCCTACTCATCTCATATGGATACCACTCTCTCCATTGCTCTTCTCTCTTCTCTTCACTCTTAATTCCGTATCTCTAACAAGTGCCATATACCTCAAGAAGTCTCTTCCGATCCACTACCTCTACTTCAACGTCTCCTCTCCTCTACTTCTCCCCCTCTTCTCTCGTCCCTCTCTCGACTCTCCTCTCCCCTCCTCGAACGTGCTCTCTCTCTGGTCCTCCCTGTCACGGCTCAGTGCCTCGGGCTTCTCATTCTTAGTCCTCTGTCTCGGCGTCCTAAGCGCCTACCAACTGCATCTTTTCTGCTTCGGTCACGTGTACACGAATCATTCCCTACATCTGAATGATGTCTGGAAGGAGGAGTACTGTTGTAGGTCGAATTACTGCTATTATTATGTGTTTCTCGTTTCCTATCTTTATACTGTCTCCGCTCTCGTTTCATCTCACCTCCTCTCATCTCGTCTCTTCATTGTTTGGCTGTTGGTCCGTGTCTCTGCTTGTCTCTCCTCTCTCTTCGCTTCACCGTGTGTCATGACTTTCTCGCCATTCTATGTGAATACAGAGAGTCATTGCTCCTACATCTGCTCCTTTCCTAGTCACTTCCTAGGCCTCCCTTTCCTCTCGTGTGAGCTGTTGTGCGATACGATCTGTCTCGTATCTCCAAACCGTCACCTTCATATCTCCTCCCCACACAAGCGGGTAATATCTACAGAGTTCTCTCGGGTCATACTTCTCTCTACTCGTCTTCATCCACCATGAATCAACCCTCTTGGCATCTCTCTCGCTCTGGGGGTCCTGTGCTCTCTGTGGGAATCTCATGGCTTCTCATTCGTTCTGGATGCGTCTCTCTCTATCCACATCGTCTCTCACTCCACGTCCTTCATATCACTCTCTGACTCCTCCCTCTCTTTCTGTCTCTGTCTCTCTACTCCCCTTCCTAGCACGCATGGTCTTGGGTCTCTCGCTCTCTCTCCTCTCTTGCTCCTCTCTCTCTCATCCCTCCTGTCTCTCTGTCCTGCTCTCTCATCTCATCTGGCTCTGTCTCTCTCCATCTCTCCCTCATCTCTCTAGCCTCCGTCTCTGTCTCTCTCTCTCGCCTCGGTCCTCTCTGTCATGTCCCTCGTCTCTCTCTCTGTCTCTCCTGTCTCTCCTCTCTCTCTCTGTCACTCTCCCCCTCTCTCCTAATCTCTGTCTCTCTGCCTCTCTCCCTCTCACTCTCTCTCTCATCTCTCTCCTCTTTTCTGGCTCCTCTTCCCTCCTCCCTCTCCCTCTCTCTTGTCTCTGCTCTCCCACTCACTTCTCACTCCCCTCTCTCATCGCTCTCTCTCTCTCCTCCACTCCCCCTGCCTCTCCTCTCTCTCCCTCCTGTCCTCTCCTCTCTCGCGGGGCTTATCTCTTCTCCCTCTCCGTCCCCTCCCTCCCTTCAGTCTCTCTCTCCTCTCTCTCCCCCCTCCTCCTCATCCTCCCCGTCTCATCGCCCGTCTCTCCTTCCCCTCCTCCGTCCTCTCTCCTCTCTCTGTCTCCTCTCTCTTCTCTCTGATCTCTCCCTCTACCTCCTCTCCCTCATCCCTCTCTCTCTGTCGCTCATCCTCCTGCTTCTCTCTCCTCTCTCTCTCTGTCATCTCTAGTCTCTCTCTCTGTCTCCTCTCTGTTCCTCTCTCCATCACTCTGTCTCGCCTCTCTCTTTCCTGTCTCTCTCTCCTCTCTCTGCTTCTCTCCTCATCTCCTCTTGTCCTCTCTCTCCTCTCATCTCTCTCTCTCTCTCTCGCTCTCTCTCTCTGACCTCTCTGTCTCTCTCTCTGTGTCTCTTCTCTCCTCTCTGTCACTCTCTTCTCTCTCTCATCTCTCTCTCTTGTCTCTCCTATCTCTCTATTATTCTTTCTCTCTCTCTCCTCTATCCTCTCTCTCTCTGTCCTCTCTCTCTCGTCTCTCTCTCTCTGAGTCTTCTCATCTCCTTCTCTCTCTCTTCTGCTCTCTCCTTGTCTCTCTCTCTGTGTCTCTCTCTATCTCTGTCTCTCGCTCGTTCTTCTTACTGTCTCTATCTCTCTCTGCTCTCTTCCTCTGTCTCCTCCTCTCTGTCAGTATCATAAATATATAATTCACCATAATTATAAAACACCCAACATATGTAATATATATGTATTAGTGCTGGGCAACGATTACAATTTTTTTTTTAATCGCGACAGTCCGGGCAGGTGAATGCAGCCTACTGTTCATAATATTAATGCTGTAACTCAGAAGGTGGATGATGGTTACCCAGCGCTCAAAGAATAAAGACACTTTACGCACATATTTAGGTGTATTTTCCCTTTAACCCTCACGTAGATGCAGTGTTGCATGTTTATACTTAATGTGGAATATAATTCATACTTTGTTGGGCATCTTATTCTGAAGAAAACCGGGGATGTTCTCTGAATGATAACCGAGCTTGTTCTGTCTCCACACGGTATCTCAAATCTTTCCGCTACAACACTTTCTTAGCTCATTCTTGAGGCTATATACGTGACGTCATTCGTTTGATCCTAAATGGTGCGTTCACACCAAACGTGCGCGAACGCACCACCTTGAGAACGTTCCTAGGACCGACATCTTCCACAACACTAACCGGCATGCAGTTTGTATCCACTTCTCTGTAGCATCTGTTAGCTTGTCTGTTGCTTTAGTTTAATCTCTACTTCTCTGGTAGCATCTGTTAGCTTGTGTTGCTTTAGTTTATCTCTACTTCTCTTGTAGCAATCTGTTAGCTTGTGTTGCTTTTAGTTTATCTCTACTTCTCTGTAGCATCTGTTAGCTTGTGTTGCTTTAGTTATCTCTACTTCTCTGTTACTTCTCTGTAGCATCTGTTAGCTTGTCTTGCTTTAGTTTCTATTCTCTACTCTCTGTAGCATCTGTTAGCTTGTCTTGCTTTAGTTTATCTTCTACTTCTGTAGCAATCTTTTTAGCTGTCTCTGTATGCTTTAAAGGAGGAAGAGAGTTTTCTCTACTACTCTTCCCCCACACGCTGCATCAACGTAGCAACGCACCTTTTCAAAAAAAAAAAAAAAAAAAAAATGCGTTAATCCGCTATAACATCATTGTCAGCGTTAATTAATTAATGTGTTAATGCGTAGATAACCGTCGTTAACTTGCCCAGCAACTAATATACATATATAATGTATGGATATATGTGTATATATGTATATGTATATATATGTGTATATATATATGTATATATGTGTATGTATATTATATATATACTGTGATTGTATGTTGATAATACACTCAGTTTTCGACACAAACAAACTTAACCGAGAAACTCATGCCCAGATTTACTGGACTCTACAAACACATCTCTCTATACAAAAATATGTTATTTATATGTCGTCCTCTAATTTTACACATATTACAGGGGGCAATTCCACAAATATTCGACAACTTTGTATAATTTATTATTTTTTTTTTTTTTGTGGCTCAAAGAGGCCACTGTAAACCAAATACCTGACCACGCGTTTTCAGAACAGCAGGGCGAGTTTTTCTCACTATATTAATCGATTTCTTTGGAAACTTGTGGGAATCACGGAGCAAGCTGTTAAACACAACATTGACATTGTATTTTATTATGCAGTTGCGTATTTACAAGTCCAGCAGTGTCCTATAGTCCAATATTCACTCTTTAAGCCTGTGATGCTCGTCTCTCCCACAAGCTCCTGAGGGGGAATCTGTCTCTTTAGCATCTAAATGCTCCACTGTGTTCACCAGCTAGTTCTCTGACTGTGTCTGTGACTCTGACTGTGACTGTGTCTCTGACTGTGTCTGTGTCTCTGACTGTGACTGTGTCTGTGTCTCTTGACTGTGTCTCTGACTGTGACTGTGTCTCTGACTGTGGACTGTGTCTGTGTCTCTGACCTGTGTCTGTGTCTCTGACTGTGTTCTGTGTCTGTGTCTCTGGCTGTGACTGTTGTCTCTGAACTGTGACTGTGTCTCTGACTGTGGACTGTGACTGCTGTCTGTGTCTCTGACTGTGTCTGTGTCTCTGACTGTGACTGTGTCTCTGACTGTTGACTGTGTCTCTGACTCGTGACTGTGTCTGTGTCTGTGTCTCTGACTGTGACTGTGTCTCTGGCTGTGACTGTGTCTCTGACTGTGTCTGAGTTGTGTCTCTGGCTGTGACTGTGTCTACTGACTGTGTCTGTGTCTGTGTCTCTGACTGTGACTGTGTCTCTGACTGTGTCTGTGTCATCTGATTCGTGTCTGTGTCTCTGACTGTGACTGTGTCTGTGTCTCTGACTGTGTCTGTGTCTCTGACTGTGACTGTGTCTCTGACTGTGTCTGTGTCTCTGACTGTGACTGTGTCTCTGACTGTGACGGTGTCTGTGTCTCTGACTGTGTCTGTGTCTCTGACTGTGACTGTGTCTCTGACTGTGTCTGTGTCTCTGACTGTGACTGTGTCTCTGACAGTGTCTGTGTCTCTGACTGTGTCTGTGTCTCTGACTGTGACTCCTGTGTCTCTGACTGTGTCTGTGTCTCTGGCTGTGACTGTGTCTCTGACTGTGTCTGTTGTCTGTGTCTCTGACTGTGACTGTGTCTCTGACTGTGTCTGTGTCTCTGACTGTGACTGTGTCTCCTGACTGTGTCTGTGTCTCTGACTGTGACTGTGTCTCTGACTGTGACTGTCTGTCCTGTGTCTCTGACTGTGACTGTGTCTCTGACTGTGACTGTGTCTTGTCGTCTCTGACTGTGTCTGTGTCTCTGACTGTGACTGTGTCTCTGACTGTGACTGTGTCTCTGACTGTGACTGTGTCTCTGACTTTGTCTGTGTCTCTGACTGTGACTGTGTCTCTGACTGTGACTGTGACTGTGTCTGTGTCTCTGACTGTGACTGTGTCTCTGACTGTGACTGTGACTGTGTCTGTGTCTCTGACTGTGTCTGTGTCTCTCTCTGACTGTGACTGTGTCTCTGACTGTGACTGTGTCTCTGACTGACTGTGTCTCTGACTGTGACTGTGTCTGTGTCTCTGACTGTGACTGTGACTTGTGTCTGTGTCTCTGACTGTGTCTGTGTCTCTGTCTGTGTCTCTGACTGTGTCTGTGTCTCTGACTGTGTCTGTGTCTCTGTCTGTGTCTCTGACTGTCTGGTCCTGCTGCTGGCTGCTGAGCAGGTAGTGTACAGTGCCTTTTCACTGAAACAGCTGTTAAATCAGAGCAGCACAACTAAAGATGGTGAATTTGGGGCCGTACAACCGAAACACAATGATGTGAAAGACGCTTAAATGCCCCGTAGAGATGGTGGGAGCTAGTGGTAGTTTCAGCGGTTTCGTCATTACAAGGGAGTGAACTATGTAACATTAAACAGCCATTTGCGAGATTGTTCATGTAAAAATATTGATTACTGAAGCTTTTAAAAACCCGAAGCAAAAACCAAGCACAGCGTTACATCTTGTGTGTTTATCCTCCCAGGTAGATAGTACAGTGAAGGCCAGGCTGCTCATAGTCACCTGCAAGCTCATTTTGGTGTGTATACCGAGGAACGCAGCTGGCATTAATGCCTATTGAGCCTATCAGATCACCATGAGGGAGATATCGGGGTCCGCCTGGTCTCACAGACTGAGTTCTGACTGCTAACTGTGGTTTTGTCTGATTTGGAATGCAGCACAACCTTATAATGGGACAGATCGTCTTTTCTCTTTTTTTTTTTTTTTTTGGTTTGTCCCTTCCCCGAGCATTTTCTCTGTGTATATTTGATGGATATTGTCCTGTCAACACATCCATTTACCTTCACCACACAGTCATCACTAGCTACATATGAATAGCTGTAGTGTTGTTCCTTCTTACAGCGGATTGCGTTGGGCTCGTATGGATCATATCTAGCCTCCAGGTAACATTCTAGGTTAAAGGTCAAATGTTCAGGTCGTTAACCAACTGCCCGCTCATCTTATTGCAGCAACGTCAGCTATATAGCAACATTTATTTTCTAAATATTAGATTGAATTTGAATGCCGTTTATATCATTATCAGCAGCCGGGTGCGAGCTCCAGGCAACAGTAAGCATTAAACCCTCACAGTGCTGCTCTGTCAGCCATATTCAAGCTTCTCCTCATCACTCATATAGATTCATATGTGAACTTCAGTGTCTTTACTGTATGTGTGTATTGATGCGTCTGTGTTAATGGCTCCGCATTAGAACATGTTGCAGACAGTGCTGTTATTGCTAAGTCAGCCATGTTGTTGTGGCTGAGAGGTGGCCTTTGACCCCTGGCGAGTTTTTCCCACCAGCCTCCTGAGTCATTACATTCACACTGAGCCTCTTCTCTACCTGTGAGCCCTCTCTACTCCCACCTCCCTCCATTACTAATCAATTAGACGCTAAAGTAATTAGATTGTATCTGATATGCACAAAACGTGTGTGTGTGTGTGTGTGTGTGTGTGTGTGTGTGTGTGTGTGTGTCTGTCAGGGTGATTAGTAGACTAGGTAATGATCTACAGGGGCCATTCCAAATTAACAATGCAACCTCTTTAATGAGCCCCTATTAGCCCTGCACCTAGATCCCCCCCCCCCCCCACACACACACACACAAACATGCACACACACACCAGCGACTGAGCAGAAGTGAGAGGACCCTGCATATCCATTGGTTGTTTGTTTGATAGGTTTTACTCTTCAGTCTACATTTACACATTGCTGATTGATAGTTATCAAGCTTCCTACTCAAATGGTTTTCTGTGTCACTTTCTCGCCTGAGCGGCCACTTCCACCGTTCAATAGCTTTAAGTGACCAAGCATGAGGGACTGGAGGGACTGGAGGGACTGGAGGGGACTGGAGGGACTAGAGGGACTGGAGGGACTGGAGGGACTGGAGGGACTGGAGGGGACTGGAGGGACTGAAGGGACTGGAGGGGACTAGAGGGACTGGAGGGACTGGAGGGGACTGGAGGGACTAGAGGGACTAGAGGGGACTGGAGGGACTGAAGGGACTGGAGGGACTGGAGGGGACTGGAGGGACTGAAGGGACTGGAGGGACTGGAGGGGACTGGAGGGACTGAAGGGACTGGAGGGACTAGAGGGACTGGAGGGACTGGAGGGACTAGAGGGACTGGAGGGACTGGAGGGGACTGGAGGGACTAGAGGGACTGGAGGGGACTGGAGGGACTGGAGGGGACTGGAGGGACTGAAGGGACTGGAGGGACTGGAGGGACTGAAGGGACTAGAGGGACTGGAGGGGACTAGAGGGGACTGGAGGGGACTGGAGGGACTGAAGGGACTGGAGGGACTGGAGGGGACTGGAGGGACTGAAGGGACTGGAGGGACTGGAGGGGACTAGAGGGACTGGAGGGACTGGAGGGACTGGAGGGGCTGGAGGGGACTGGAGGGGACTGGAGGGACTAGAGGGACTGGAGGGACTGGAGGGGACTGGAGGGACTAGAGGGGACTGAAGGGACTGGAGGGGACTGGAGGGACTGGAGGGACTAGAGGGGACTGGAGGGACTGGAGGGGACTGGAGGGGCTGGAGGGACTGGAGGGGACTGGAGGGACTAGAGGGACTGGAGGGACTGAAGGGACTGGAGGGACTGGAGGGGACTAGAGGGACTGGAGGGGCTCGAGGGACTGGAGGGACTGGAGGGACTGGAGGGACTGGAGGGGACTAGAGGGACTGGAGGGGACTAGAGGGACTGAAGGGACTGGAGGGACTAGAGGGACTGGAGGGGCTCGAGGGGACTAGAGGGACTGGAGGGACTAGAGGGACTGGAGGGGCTCGAGGGACTGGAGGGGCTGGAGGGGACGCGTGTTGGAAATGAGGCAGGAATGATTTACTAAATTTTTTTGAAAGATATATAAAGTATGCCTCCTGAAACAAATGTATTGTATTCCTGAAGACAAGAACACAAGATTAAACATGTTATTGTGCATGCCCTGTGGCTCAATGCCACACACACACACACACACACACACACACACACACCTGAGATGTGTTACAGCGATGGCTGTAGCTGATGAGAACCCAGCAGCTCAGTGGGAAGAGCGGGTCGACCCCCTGAGCCCACTGCTCCTTAGGGTTAGATGCAGAGGTCAGATGTCATGCATGTACCTGTATGTATATGATGATTATAAAGCTTACGTTTTTTAGGTTCTAATTTTCTATGAAAAAATATTTTTATTTTATTATTTTTTATAATAAGTTCTAAGGCCGCCGCCATCTTGTGCAACCCATAGTGCCACCTGCTTCTCCCAGTCGTTCAGATGGTGTAATCAATGAGTCGTGCTGCTGCTTTTAGTTGACACAGACTCAAACTCCTCTCTTTTATTAGCGTATGCTGCTATTTTGATACTGAGAAGTTGCGTGTTCACTATGAACTACGGGAGGGAAGTCGTAGAAGTTTCGTACTGTAATTTAAATTAGTTGATGACAACAATTTTATTGTACTTATAATGTTTCCTGCTAACTAGTTGTAGCTGTTACGCTATAACGTCTATTCAGATATATTTGATTTCATTCAAAAATAAATACTAATTTGTACAACAATTCCCAGTATCAAAGGAATCTCTAGGATTTCAACAGGTCATTGATATTTGTCTCTGTTCCTTCCCTATTCATCTGTTCTCTTTACCACAGCCTTCTATTGCTCTCTGTCTTCTGTCTCTTTTCATCTCAGCCAGTGGATCACATTCATCATTTCTCTACATTTCTTCTCCTCTTTCTTTTCTTTTAATTTCTTCCAGTGTTCGTTCATTCAGAGAAAGCCTGGCTCTGTTCCTTCTCTTTCCTCTCTTTTTCTATCTATATCTCTCCCTCTCTTTCTCACCCTATGTCCTGTTCTGTCATTCTGATTATCAGTCTCTTATCCCTCTCTCTGCTGTCAGGACACTATCTCTCTCTTTCTCAAATTAACATTTTAATTACAGGCCCTGCTTAACCCGAGAAAATCAATACCTCTTTTTGCCTTTCCTCATTCGCTTTCTCCCTCGCTCTCTTTCCCTCAAACCCCCTTAACCCCTCTTCTCTCTCTCTTTCTCTAACAACCCCCCTCACACACTCTCACACATACACACAACTATACACGTTTCCTCCCATTGATCTGTGTGTCTGAACAGCCTCAACATCCACACAAACCTCCGCCATGTGGCAGCTAGAAAAGAGCAGATGGAGTCGGTATTTCCCCACCCGACAAAGAAAGAGAAGGTGAGGTAGAGTGAGGTATGAGGTAGAGTGAGGTAGGTAGAGTGAGGTATTAAGTAGAGTGAGGGATGAGGTAGAGTGAGGTATAGTGAGGTATGAGGTAGAGTGAGGTATTAGGTAGAGTGAGGTATTAGGTAGAGTGAGGTAGAGTGAGGTATTAGGTAGAGTGAGGTATTAGGTAGAGTGAGGTAGAGTGAGGTATTAGGTAGAGTGAGGTATTAGGTAGAGTGAGGTAGAGTGAGGTATTAGGTAGAGTGAGGTATTAGGTAGAGTGAGGTAGAGTGAGGTATTAGGTAGAGTGAGGTATTAGGTAGAGTGAGGTAGAGTGAGGTATTAGGTAGAGTGAGGTATAAGGTAGAGTGAGGTAGAGTGAGGTATTAGGTAGAGTGAGGTATTAGGTAGAGTGAGGTATTAGGTAGAGTGAGGTAGAGTGAGGTTGTGGTAACCGGCAATCACTTGACTATTTAGTTCTGTTTTATTTATTTATTTATTTGAAAGTAACAGAAATAATGCGCGGTAATGGACCGGGCCATAACCAGGCTTTAGAGTTCAGCAGCCTAGAGCTGTAAATACTGATTACTTTGATTGATTAATCTGCAGATCGTTGTGAAGTAATATTTGGTCTATAAAATGGCAGAAAACAGTGAAAAATGACGTTTCGGACATTAAATGTCTTGTTTTCAAACCATTTAAAGTCCTATAATGTAAGAACAAGAAAAGCAACAAAAAAGTTTGTCAATGAAGTTTCTGTCAATCAAATAATCCATTATTAACGTTAACGTTACCGGATAACGTTAACGTTAATAATGTTAACGTTACCGGATTTCGCTCGGCTGGGTTTGACTTAAACAATTCAGCATAGAATGTTTGATCCAGCTTCAGGGCGTTACCATGTAAAGGTGTGTGTTTTGTGCTTTACATCCATCTCAGACACACGTGTCCCCTTGGAACCTTTAGGCCGGAATTCCATGAAGTCCTTTGTGAGATTGTGGAGCTGGAGCCAGTAGTTCTTAGTTCAACACGCATTCCAAACAAGGATTGTATTTAACACACAGAACTTCTACACGTGTATACGTTCAGGCAGAAATCAGCTTGTTGTTGTAAATTGTTTTGTAATTAAAGCAGTGGAGAACATGCAAAAAGTCCTTTATCCTGTTCAAGTAGGAAAAGAGTGTTAAAGTGTGCACGGCAAGTCATTCCATGGCAGCGATTGAGTCTGTGAAGCATCCAGCTTAGCCCCAATAATGTGTGGGATCAGCATGTCGGCAGCTCTCAGCTTACTGCTTCCCTCTGATCTCACCTGCTGTGTGTGTGTGTGTGTGTGTGTGGGTCTTTAAGTCCTGCTCAGTCCCCAGAGACCCTGGATGTACCAGTGTTTGACCACACACACACACACACACACACACACACACACACACACACACACACACAGAAGCACTTTCATAACTTTATTCTGTATCTGTCAGTTCTGTTAAGCTCTAAATAGGTCAATCTGACATGATGATGAACAGTTTATAGACATCCTTGTAGTACATGTATTAATGATGGGATGGGACATATGTTTTGTGTGTGTTATAATGATTTACACTTTGCTTCAGGCTTTTTAAAAGAGAAACACATTACACTACAGTGCTCAGTACCATCTGAACTTCCTCTTGTCTCTGTTGGCAGGTTTGGATCCATCTCCTTCCACCTCAGCAGCACCAGTCACAAAGAGACCTCCTGCTCAAAGACCTGCAGCTCCCCCACCTCTGTCCTCCTCCTCCTCCTCCTCCTCTCGGCGGCTGAAGCGACTTACAGAGGAGGATCAGGATCCAACATGTGCAGCTGCCACACTGCGCCACCTCAAACAGAACCTCCCTCTGCCCAAACACTCCAGGTACACCTACTGACCTATCACTCTACCTTTCACCTTTCCTCTTCTCTCATCTCCCTTCACGTTCTGTGACATTCTCTTCTCCGTTCACCTCCTCCTCAGGGAGTGTGCATTCTCACACCAGACATTCACTTTGTGATTTACAGCTGTTGTTACTGAAACTTAAAACACATTTCCTCACAGTAATGTGTCACTAAAATGCACGAAAAGGACAACAATCAAGAGGAGAAGATGTTGTTCTACTCTGGTTGTAAATTGTAATTTAAAGCCTGTAAAGGTTTGCCAGTTTAATGGCCTAATCCTGAAGCCTAGGAGTGTTAGTGGGACAAGCTAGAAAAGCACTGCCCTCTTAGGTTTACCCTCTTCACCGTGTTCTTTGACTGAACTAAGCTGCGTGCGCATCGAGTCATTTAGTGTTCTCACGTCTGCTTTAGGGCGGAGGTGACGACACTAAGCAAAGTAATCACACTTCTGCTCTACAACGGATATAAGAACATAAATTGATGCAATGCAGAAGCCCCCTAGTTCAGGCATAGAGTACGGTGAGAATTTAGAATACCTTCACCTCTTTACCGTGGCGTTGGACAGCCCTTACATCCTCTATGCTCTCTTCAAAGCCACTACACTCAAACACAATAGGTTTACCTCGCAGGACTCGTGCTCACACAGCAGTGCTACACTTTGATACCTTGTGCAATAACTCCTGAAGTCACTTTCTCTTTTTAATTAAAGAGGTAAACCTCAACTTTTAGTTCAAGCAATTCAAACCTTCATTGTAATAGATGTCCCTCGTTTTACTCCTTGGTAAGCACCAAACACACCAGCTTCATATGATTCCATGAGTGCTGTCCAGATGCTCTGACACTATATACACCAGGGTTTCAGTCAATGGTGATAGTTGAGCACAAACTCTGAGTTTAATTTGTTTGTGCATGCAGCTGGTTTAACTCTCCCTCCACTGGTCTCTCCTCCAGCAGCAGCTCCTCAGGTCCCAGTTCATCTCAGTCCAGCTCAGACCAGAAGGCTGTCGATGCTCCTGTGGTTCCATTTGGTTTGGACCTGTACTACTGGGGCCAGGAGCAGCCCAACGCTGGCAAGATCGTCAAGTACTGCACCACACACACACACACACACACACACACACACACACACACATCACTGACAGATACAAAGACAGCTATACACAGTTAGTGAGTTGTGTGTTTTAAACAGGTGTAATGCTGATAAAACAGTAGAATTATAACCTGGGTTGGCATGTCTTTAATAAAATATCTGAATAAATGTCAGTGCATCTTCTTCAGTGTTTCATTTCAATGTCCCTCAAAACCTCCACTACAGCACTTATTACATTTAATTCCATACGGCAAAAGACAGAAGCCCTTAGTGACAAGTGAGAAAGTTTCTCTCTTGTGTTTCTGGCAGGATCATTGGTTTGTTGTTGTATTAATATGTGTGGCCACTAGAGGCTGAAGTGCACCACCACCCCCTTGTTCTAAACAGGACTACGAGTATTCATGTCTTCTTCTTTCATGTTTCCATGCACTCTAAACACAAGGGACATGTATTCTGTGGTAACAAATGATGTAAATCAAAAGAAGGACACACAAAAGTTCACTTTATTTAATGAAAGCTTATCCTGGCAAAAGACAAATTCAACACAGGAGAGAAAACTACTTTGATCAGACTTATAATAGAGTATAGAAGATATCAATCATTGTTCTCACCTTTCAGGGCTTCCATGAATAGAACTCTCTTATTTATGGAAGCATCTTGGATGCGTGTTTCTGAAACCTGCACATACCTTATGGTCCCATGTCTTGTCCTTGTGCAGGATGGCCTCTCAGCATCAGTTCTGGGTTCCCATTGACGTGGACGAGGAGGTGGAGAACAAGGAGCTCCTGGCAGAGAGCAGGAGTAGATATATCTCCTTCCCTGGGAGCTTCACTCCTGTCAACCATTACTGCAGTGCTTCACTGGGCAACGGAAAGCTGTGCCAGAGACAGGACCGCCTCAAGGTACCAGGAGGAACACTAAGGGATTCATGTCTGTTTGTGTGTGTTTGTGTTTGAGCTGCGACTCTTTGTCCGTCAGTGTCCTTTCCATGGTCCGATCATTCCCCGAGACCAGGAGGGACGACCCTGCAGGCAGGAGGACCGACTGAGGGAGGAGCAGGAGAAGAGGAGGAAGAGTGAGGAGCAGCCTGGTGAGGAGTGACACTCACATACTTCCTGAATTCTAAGAAAATATGTAACAAACATCTTCCTCAGACCATTTAAGTCATAGAGGAATTGCATTCGCTCTCATGTCCTGTATTAGTAGTGAAACAGTGAGAGCTGCACCCATACATACTAGTTCATATGCTGGTATGTGCAAACACACATCAACAAAAGGCAACAGCTCCAGGAACACTGAGCAATTAAGTTAACCTGGAATTTTTGTGTTTTTGATTTTTTGATTTTGTTTGGCAAACTACTGTTTCCATGTAATAACTTGAACTCTCAGTAATACTACTTGGGACCAGATATACTAGTATTTATATTCCTCAAGGCCCACTACCTTTTCCCAGGGCTTTCCAGATTGTGGTAGATGATATATGTGCTATAGTCATCATAACAATATTTGTACTCACTACAAGTTTATTTAGGATCTTAAAAACAGGGGTTTGACAAAACATGACTCAACGTCCACTTTCTAGGTTTTCCAGAGCTTTTAAAGGTGCAGTGTGTCATTCCTGGCTACATGCTCCGAACAGATAGGGGGCAGCATTTCATCTCTACTACTGGGTCCATACACTGTATTATAGGGGTGCAACGGATCACAAACCTCACGGTTCGGTTCGGATCACGGTTCTTGAGTCACGGTTCGGATCATTTTTCGGATCAACAAAGAAAAGGGGAGGAGTCAAATATAACTTTGCTTTCCATTTATTAATTAAAGAACTTCAAGAACACTTAAAGAAAAGAACTTTGGGCTATAGTCTTACATAAAAACAAAGATATTGAAGATGTCCAATTTGAAACAAAATGAAATGAATAAATAAAAATAAAACATTCAAGAATCCTCAATTCTGTTAAGTTTAAGCTCAACATGAGGTATGTTGATGCCCTCGTCCTTTGATCAATATTGAAAGAATATGTGAGCTAGCTTCCACTGTTTCAACTGAACTGAACTGATCGGCAACAACTTGGGTCTGTGTTTACTTCCTGTCAGGTTATGTCATTCAAATACACAATAATGTTTACCATTACTGTGACATTATTTTCAAAAAGATGAGAATATCTCCATTGTCTGGGGAGAGGGTCGACCTTTCTGTAGTGACTGTTACTACTGGGCCTGTCTAGCTTCACTCTGATGCTTCTGTCAGCACCTGCACCAGGTGTGTGTCTGTGTGACTCTCACAGAGGGGGCGTGTCTACAGCACCTGTCTGTGTGACTCTCACAGAGGGGGCGTGTCTACAGCACCTGTCTGTGTGACTCTCACAGAGGGGGCGTGTCTACAGCACCTGTCTGTGTGACTCTCACAGAGGGGGCGTGTCTACAGCACCTGTCTGTGTGACTCTCACAGAGGGGGCGTGTCTGCAGCACCTGTCTGTGTGACTCACAGAGGGGGCGTGTCTGCAGCACCTGTCTGTGTGACTCTCACAGAGGGGGCGTGTCTGCAGCACCTGTCTGTGTGACTCTCACAGAGGGGGCGTGTCTGCAGCACCTGTCTGTGTGATTCTCACAGAGGGGGCGTGTCTACAGCACCTGTCTGTGTGACTCTCACAGAGGGGGCGTGTCTGCAGCACCTGTCTGTGTGACTCTCACAGAGGGGGCGTGTCTGCAGCACCTGTCTGTGTGACTCACAGAGGGGGCGTGTCTACAGCACCTGTCTGTGTGACTCTCACAGAGGGGGCGTGTCTACAGCACCTGTCTGTGTGACTCTCACAGAGGGGGCGTGTCTACAGCACCTGTCTGTGTGACTCTCACAGAGGGGGCGTGTCTACAGCACCTGTCTGTGTGACTCTCACAGAGGGGGCGTGTCTACAGCACCTGTCTGTGTGACTCTCACAGAGGGGGCGTGTCTACAGCACCTGTCTGTGTGACTCTCACAGAGGGGGCGTGTCTACAGCACCTGTCTGTGTGACTCTCACAGAGGGGGCGTGTCTACAGCACCTGTCTGTGTGACTCTCACAGAGGGGGCGTGTCTACAGCACCTGTCTGTGCTGTGTCTGTGTCTGTGCCACACCGGAGTGTCCCCCGTCGCTGACAGACCGGCATGGTGGCTCTTCACATGTGTGGACATGTCCGATGTATTGCCGTTGTCGTATGTCTTTCTCTTTAAACAACGCCTACATACCGTAACGCTTTTGTCCCCCCCCCCCCTCATCCGTCATTAGAAGTTACAGAGAAGACTAAATGATCCCAAACACGTGACTTCAATGACGCCGTTAGTTGCTCCGCTCGCCGTGACTTTCACCGTTAAATGCTTTTAACCTGCTCCGTTCACGTGAACGCACTACTGCTTTATATCTGTTCACTGACACTCTGCATTGATATTCGGGGACTTGTTACTTGAAAAGGAACAGCAGCAGTGCAACTGTATTACACACTATGAGGATTAAACTGTAAAAAAAAAAAAGAAGAAAAATACTCAATTGATCCGCGGTTCACAGGTGATCCGAACCGATCACGGATCGATCTGTTACACCACTACAATCTAACTTCTCAGTAGGGGTGTCCCCAACTGACCTTGCATGGCAGCTGGATTTTTGCTATGTCACTAGATCACACGATAATCGCACAATCACATATCACATGAAAATCCATCTGGTCAGGCTTCAAGTAATGCATTTGTGTCTGGCAAGCCAAGTACCCCCTAACCAACGCAAAGCATTTTTGGTTGAAAAAAAGATGTAACACACAGCGCTGTGCCATCAGTGTCTCACTTATTAAACTGTCAACACTGAAGATTGCATTGTTGCATTGAACTGAGTGCTTTTGCATTTACATTTTAGTGAGAAGCTTGTGCTTCACTGAGGATCTTTGTCAGTCTTGGTGGCATCAACTGCTGTGATCAAGCTCTTCTCCAGGCACAGTCTGTTTCTTTGCTTTGTTTTGATCACAGTCATTGCAGAGAAGGAGGCCTCACATAAACATGTGGAGGCAAAGGGTAGTAGCTGCTCCAAAGCCTTCTGTCCCAGGTCAGGATGCTCCTGCTTCACACACACACAGAACTGTGTGAGTGTGGATGTTCTTCATCTGGAGGCCACGGTCAGATGACACTTCCAGGAGTTTTTCCTGATAAGAGACGGGTAGCTTGCTTCCGTTTGCTTCGGACAAGAGAATTGGGGTTCTCCCCCAATCCAGCTGTGCAGATTTCTCCTCCATGTCAGGAAAGTAGGAATGAAAATCTTGAATCAAGTTGGTCAAATGTCCCACAATGACGACTGGAGCTCTGTCCACATCCTCACTAGAGAGAACATCATCCACCTGAGGACAGCAGGTGAGATCCCCCTGTGCACCTTCTCCACAGCTCTTTCTTCAGGAAGACACCCACCTGGTCATACAGCTTTAAAATGCGGCTGTCCTTGCCCTGCAGAGACATATTCAGTTCCTTCAGTTTGCTGAATATATCTGCCAGATAGCACAGCTTTGCAAGCCAGTCTGTGTCCTGGAACAAGGTGGCATGGGGAGATCTGCGCCATCAGAAAGGTGTGTACTTCAGATCGTACCTCCAACAGCCGGTTGAGTATTCTCCTTCTGTGTGCAGCAGCAGCTGTGTGTGTTCAGCTCCCATGTTTTCACAGAGGTGTCCAAACAGGCGTGCATTACGTGGCCTTGACTTCATGAAGTTGATCACTTTGATGCTGTCGTTCAAACCGTCATGTAACACAGGACTCGTTTCCTTGGACGCCAATGCTTCCCTGTGTATGACACAGTGAGTCCACTTCACGTCGGGTTTCTTTTTAATGCGCGCTATGAGTCCTCTCTCGCTGCCCGTCATTGATGCTGCTGCAGGATTTCCAGCTCACAGAAGAAGGTGTTGACAACATCAAACATGTCCTCTCCTGTTGTTTCCCCTCCAGAGTGTTGCAGAATAGCATGTGCTCATGAATGTCGACGGTATCGATGTATCTCACAAAAGCAACAAGTTGTGCATTTCCACTGACATCTGTGGATTCATCCAGCTGGAGTGAAAACGAGTCGCTAAGTTTTCCCACAACTTGCTCCACAATGTCTGTTCCCATTGTATCTACTCTGCGGCACACAGAGTCATTTGACAAAGGCTCAGTCTTTAACTTCTCCGCTGCGTTTGTGTCCAGCGTGGACACAAACGCAGCGTGAAGATGAGCTGGCTTCATGCTACTGTTGGCTAATCTCTCCCCACAGAAACAACACAAAGCCTTGGTGGGTTGCAACTCGTGGACGTAAATCCCATTAAAACATATCCTTCTGAATACTGATGGCTCTGGTTTTGCCTGATCATATTTTTTCCTTTCTGTGCAGCAGTAATAATGATGAACAGACCAGGTCAGCTGTTTTACATCATTGTCTGGTAGTGTGTGTTTGTTGTTGTGTGATCTGCAGTCTGCAGGATGTCCACCAGCTGCCTGCAGTGTCTTGTTAACCACCAACTCTGTCTGTCTGTGTGTGTGTGTGTGTGTGTGTGTGTGTGTGTGTGTGTGTGTGTGTGTGTGTGTGTGTGTGTGTGTGTGTGTGTGTGTGTGTGTGTGTGTGTGTGTGTGTGTGTGCGAGCGTCCATGGCATGCAGTCCAGTGAGTTGTGAAATAGCATCTTTTGTTACCAACTACACTATCGATCCATGAGTCAATCTCACACCTGGACAAATACACACAAGCACACGTACATCAATCTCACAGTGGGGGGGCAGTGGCCTGAATAAGTTGATGGACCATTGGCCTCAGATCCCTTCACTATTCAGTCACACATTCACAAACAACACTCTCATGTATATACAGCAGTGGCGGGCCGTGCATTCTATACCTGGGCCTTCTGTGCTGTCCTACTACAGTTGAATAACATAATTATGAGCCACAGCTACGGTTATTATTTGTTTCTAAGGGTGTAACAATACACATATTCGTACGAACCGAACAATACGTTTGAATAATACTAGTGCATTTGGAAAATGCAGAAGCTTAAATTGTGGGAAATATAATGTTTTCGGTGGACTGCGCTCACGTAGGAGACGACGGGCTTTGTGACCTTTGAACCGGGAACAAAAGAAAACAAAAAAAAAAACAGCTGAGGCTACGCTAAACTAGCTTAACGGGAAAACAACCGCGGCAAACCCCGCGATGACGGGATTCTTTGTCATTAACGGACAATGCATAGTCAGAATAAATGTAATTAACACAATGACAAGAACAAACTCACAAGAACCAGTCACATATATTTATATGACAACAAAGCAACAAATCAATCCAGCAACACTGCAGCGCTAACACGCGTATTCCGCCGCACACTGAAGAGCACGAGCCATTCAACTATTATTCACATCAGAGGGAACAATATTCACCATATCATAAAAACGACACCATAGACAAATGAACACAGTAGTAACGCTACTGCAGATGTAAAAACACAAAAGCACTTCACTTACCACAGCTGCTGTTCACTTCAAGGCAAAGTCCATCCTCCTTTCTTTGTTAAAGTCAGTAACTTCTAAATCCATTTCTCATCCTTCAGCCATTGAGTGTTAAAAAACAAAGCTAGGTTAAAAAAAAAGAATCTACACCAAGCAAAACGCTACAAATGTCATAACTTCTCTTACAACCTGAACTCTTATTAAACACTAACATCTGCTAGCTAGCTTTCTGTTTGACAAAAGTCACGCTGGCCCACTGACCAATCACGGCGCATGTTAATGCAGACGTACTTAGCAGGTTACCTGGGTACCACTGGCACGTCAAAGAATACGCCCAACATGTCAAACTAAAGATCTGATTGGTTGAACACTATGACAATCAACAATATCGTCCCCATTTACTTTAATCTACAAAGTCTACCTAGAGGACCTCGGGCCTCTCTTCTATAGAGACATAGGGGCTGAATCTGATTGGATAAAAGCTCTCCTTAAAACAAGCTGTGCTGGAAGCAGAGTAACAGAGGAAGACAGGAGCTGTGCAATGAGAAAATAAGATAATGGAGAAAAATATATAATACATGTAGTGTATTTGTGGAAACATTTTAAATTATAAAATAGATATAACTTTGTGATTTTGTTTAGACCAGCAGAGAAGGCTTAGCTGGCCCTGACGGCCCACCACTGATGTACAGGGAGGTTAAACAGGCAGTGAGGAACAAACTTGGTATAGTTTTAAGAATAGTTCACACTACAAGGCTTTAGCCCTGATTTTCTGCTCACAGACAGATTTTGGAGCTCCCGAGATAAAGTCCGAGATCAGAGGCAAATGCGCGTCAGCTCGGCGCTCGCACATCAGCGCCCGTGCTGTGTGTGAACTGTTGCAGATGCATTCCAGATATCTAGCATACTAAATATCTGATCTGTTGGGGACTTGGAGCCAATGGTAGCGCAAGAATAAACCTGGCGGATGGATCGACTCGCCTGTAGCCTACAAGTGGGTAATACGTGTTGCATTCGCAATGTTTTTATAACCATGGCTACACATTATGACCAACATTTTGTATCAAACTGACAACATCTGTACCAAGAACAGTCCTGACAGTCCTGACAGTCCTCCAGTTTGGCTAAGGATCCCATTGAATACAATCGGCAGCATTGGTGGGTGGGAGGTTGGTGATGGATCTGGTCCGTGTTGCTAAACTAGTGACTCATTTCACTGCTGCTGGAGCCTCCTGATGAAGCTCATGAAGCTTCTCACTGACAGATGAAGAGAAGCAGGTGTTGATATCATCGAAGGAGGCACGTGGCTGTAGTGCATAGGAGTGACCGTAACAATTTACAAGAAAAGGGGAAAAATAGGAAGTTGAATGGCTCTTATAAGCACCTGAACCAGGATATCTCACTGGCATTAAGGTGGTAGTTAGAGAGAACTTCATCAACAGAGCTACATCTCTCATTGATCAGTAAATGTATACACAAAGTCAGCAGAGTGTTTAGATTCAGCTGTAAATGATAGTGTGATCTTGAGCATTATATTTTCCCACATATGTATGTGTAATTTGAGTAAAACTAAAAATGCAATAATGTGCTTTTCATTTTCTCATACTCGTATGGGCATTCTATGACAATATTAAAAGAAAAATGGAAACGCTGTTTGACATTTCATTTCCAGTGTTGTAGAGTGGAACATATTCAAATGTTACTTTACATTTTAATATGGAAATATAAACAATGTAACCTGATTTTACATTTGTGCAAGCAATATTCAAGTCAACAATGAATATGCAATATTTTTAACAATTTGAATATGAAAAGGAAACATTTTCTTTTGTGACTTTTCATTTTCAAGGACAATTTGAACATTTTAATTAAGTGTATATGATTATTTACTACTTTTCCATTTTCATTTAGAAATAATCATAGAACGCCCAGATGAGGATGTGAAAATGAATTTGATAATTGTATTTTTTCATTTTAATTAAAACCTTTACTCAGATTACACATATACAATATGTGGCTTCCACAGTCCTGGTTCATGAAACAGAAGGCGAGCGTGTTGCTTCAGGTATTGGTGAGATGATGAACTGTAGGAAGGCCAGTTTGTGTAATACACCGTACGTTTGATGGACAAAACCCTATTCTTTTACCGTTTGTTCACATCACAAAGTACTCTACCAGTAATCTGTTTCACCCTGTAATAACAAGCTGCACTATTTAAACACAAACACCAGCAGTGGTGAAATACCATTGTAACAGGTCATGCTGTGCTGTACAGGCTGTACTGCTTCTTCATCTGCGGTACTAAGGCTTCATCTGTGGTACTAAGGCTTCATCTGTGGTACGAAGGCTTCATCTGTGGTACTAAGGCTTCATCTGTGGTACGGAGGCTTCATCTGTGGTACGAAGGCTTCATCTGTGGTACTAAGGCTTCATCTGTGGTACTGAGGCTTCATCTGTGGTACGAAGGCTTCATCTGTGGTACTAAGGCTTCATCTGTGGTACTAAGGCTTCATCTGTGGTACGGAGGCTTCATCTGTGGTACGAAGGCTTCATCTGTGGTACGGAGGCTTCATCTGTGGTACTAAGGCTTCATCTGTGGTACTAAGGCTTCATCTGTGGTACTAAGGCTTCATCTGTGGTACTAAGGCTTCATCTGTGGTACTAAGGCTTCATCTGTGGTACTAAGGCTTCATCTGTGGTACTAAGGCTTCATCTGTGGTACTAAGGCTTCATCTGTGGTACTAAGGCTTCATCTGTGGTACTGAGGCTTCATCTGTGGTACGAAGGCTTCATCTGTGGTACTAAGGCTTCATCTGTGGTACTGAGGCTTCATCTGTGGTACGGAGGCTTCATCTGTGGTACGAAGGCTTCATCTGTGGTACTAAGGCTTCATCTGTGGTACGAAGGCTTCATCTGTGGTACGAAGGCTTCATCTGTGGTACTAAGGCTTCATCTGTGGTACGGAGGCTTCATCTGTGGTACTAAGGCTTCATCTGTGGTACTGAGGCTTCATCTGTGGTACGGAGGCTTCATCTGTGGTACGAAGGCTTCATCTGTGGTACTAAGGCTTCATCTGTGGTACTAAGGCTTCATCTGTGGTACGAAGGCTTCATCTGTGGTACTAAGGCTTCATCTGTGGTACTGAGGCTTCATCTATGGTACGGAGGCTTCATCTGTGGTACGAAGGCTTCATCTGTGGTACTAAGGCTTCATCTGTGGTACTAAGGCTTCATCTGTGGTACGAAGGCTTCATCTGTGGTACTAAGGCTTCATCTGTGGTACTGAGGCTTCATCTGTGGTACGGAGGCTTCATCTGTGGTACGAAGGCTTCATCTGTGGTACTAAGGCTTCATCTGTGGTACTGAGGCTTCATCTGTGGTACTAAGGCTTCATCTGTGGTACTAAGGCTTCATCTGTGGTACGAAGGCTTCATCTGTGGTACTAAGGCTTCATCTGTGGTACTAAGGCTTCATCTGTGGTACGGAGGCTTCATCTGTGGTACGAAGGCTTCATCTGTGGTACTAAGGCTTCATCTGTGGTACTAAGGCTTCATCTGTGGTACGAAGGCTTCATCTGTGGTACTAAGGCTTCATCTGTGGTACTGAGGCTTCATCTGTGGTACGGAGGCTTCATCTGTGGTACGAAGGCTTCATCTGTGGTACTAAGGCTTCATCTGTGGTACTGAGGCTTCATCTGTGGTACTAAGGCTTCATCTGTGGTACTAAGGCTTCATCTGTGGTACGAAGGCTTCATCTGTGGTACTAAGGCTTCATCTGTGGTACTAAGGCTTCATCTGTGGTACGAAGGCTTCATCTGTGGTACTAAGGCTGTCGAAATGGACAAGGAAAATCTTTGAGGTCGAAAATACCCGAACCGCCACAATCACAGGATATTTTCCTAGAATTGAGCTTTTTAGTTTGTTATTCACCTTTGAATCCGACCCTCACACACAGACGGTAATACAAACATAAGCGTGCATGCTGCTGACTGACAGACAGGGATGAGAGGAATATATGCTCCACTCCACCCTAGATTCTCTCTCTCTCTCACACACACACACTCACACTCACACTCTTCCAGGTCCTTGTGCTTAGTGGTGCGTAGCTGAGAGAGGTCTGAACAAACCAAAGACCCCAGATGCCTTTGTGGGTGTGTGTGAGGTCTGCCCCCCCCCCCCAGCTGGAGGGCTAAGAGGTGTTGATAGAGAGAAGAGCCCTGCTGCAACACTGATTACATTCAGAAGACTGTCTCTCTCTCTCTGTCTCTCTCTCTCTCTCTCTCTCTCTCTCTCGGCCCTCCCTCTTATGTTTTCCTTTCTTTATACTTTCCTATTTCTTTTCCTTCTGTTCTTTTTATTCTTTATTTTCTTTCTCAAACTCCTTTAAGGCAACAATACATTGATAGTGGACACACACCCACACACACAATGTAAATGCAGCTGCTCCTCTTTTAGCAGTAATGATTCTCCTAAATACACCAGCTGCTTTTCAATTACTGCTCTTCGGGTGTGTGTGTGTAATGAGGGATAGTTAAAGGTCCAGTCAGACCCAGGGTCAGCCCGGCTGATTAATACCCCCCCCTAAACACACACACAGAGCTAGGGTCAGTGTGTTGACAGAGTGGAGAGCCAGGCTTCAATCCCATCACAATCACAGTGTAATTACTTTGCATTACTGCAGGTTTATCTCTAAACCACCGCAGTACGTCACTAACTAGAAGTGTCTCTTCGTTTAGACCGTCGTTACTCTGCATTACACACGCTTTTACTTTATCACCCAGAATTATGACATTACACTTTTCATTGGATCCAAATGAACCTGCAGGACACAGTGTTTACTACTTGTGCTCTGTGAAACTGTAGGATGGGCTCATTTGTGTTATCAGCTGTAAATACTCTATTACACTTTTCATTCAGAGAGCTTTTCAAGTTTCAGTCTGTACTCGTAGCAGTAAGAGAGAGTATCTGTTTAAACTGGCAGGACTTCATTGCACTCATATCATATAAACTGACACAGCTGCTCTGTGATCGACCATGTAGACCAGGGGCCTCAGACTCATCTTCACTGAGGGCCTCATCAGCATCATGGTCGCCCTCAAAGGGCCGGTTGTAAATGTAAGACTGTGTAAAAGTAACTACTCCTAACATATTGGTAAATAACTGTCTCTGCATTTGATTATTGTTTATTCAAGTGTTCAAATATTGTACATGCAGTTATATAAATGTAAAAATATATTATAACTTAAATCCTTTTAATTTAGGGTTAATAAACCCACATTACTATCAAACTATTAAAGAGAATATCAAAGACAAATATCAAACAAGTTATTACAATAACTTTGTTCAAAGCTTAAAATCCTTTCAAGGGTGCGTTTGTACAATCCACGTGAAGTATTTCATGTGTTGTAAAGACACGTTTAGAGTAGTCTTCAATGTACTCACAATACATTTACATGTAACATGTAGAGTAACCTGTGAAGAGCTGCTTCTGTGACTGTGTGTTTAAGTATCTCATAATTATGACTTTCTATCTCATAATTATGACTTTCTATCTCATCATTATGACTTTCTATCTCATAGTTATGACTTTCTATCTCATAATTATGACTTTCTATCTCATAATTGTGACTTTCTATCTCACCATTTTGACTTTCTATCTCATAATTATGACTTTCTATCTCATAATTATGACTTTCTATCTCATCATTATGACTTTCTATCTCATAATTATGACTTTCTATCTCATAATTATGACTTCCTATCTCATCATTATGACTTTCTATCTCATAATTATGACTTTCTATCTCATAATTATGACTTTCTATCTCATCATTATGACTTTCTATCTCATAATTATGACTTTCTATCTCATAATTATGACTTTCTATCTCATAATTATGACTTTCTATCTCATAATTATGACTTTCTATCTCATAAATATGACTTTCTATCTCATCATTATGACTTTCTATCTCATAATTATGACTTTCTATCTCATAGTTATGACTTTCTATCTCATAGTTATGACTTTCTATCTCATAGTTATGACTTTCTATCTCATAATTGTGACTTTCTATCTCATAACTATGACTTTCTATCTCATCATTATGACTTTCTATCTCATCATTATGACTTTCTATCTCATAATTATGACTTTCTATCTCATAACTATGACTTTCTATCTCATCATTATGACTTTCTATCTCATCATTATGACTTTCTATCTCATCATTATGACTTTCTATCTCATAATTATGACTTTCTATCTCATAATTATGACTTTCAATCTGATCATTATGACTTACTATCTCATAAATATGACTTTCTATCTCATAACTTTGACTTTCTATCTCATCATTATGACTTTCTATCTCATTATGACTTTCTATCTCATCATTATGACTTTCAATCTGATCATTATGACTTACTATCTCATAAATATGACTTTCTATCTCATAAATATGACTTTCAATCTCATCATTATGACTTACTATCTCATAAATATGACTTTCTATCTCATAATTATGACTTTCTATCTCATCATTATGACTTTCTATCTCATCATTATGACTTTCTATCTCATAATTATGACTTTCTATCTCATCATTATGACTTTCTATCTCATCATTATGACTTTCTATCTCATAATTATGACTTTCTATCTCATAATTATGACTTTCTATCTCATAATTATGACTTTCAATCTGATCATTATGACTTTCAATCTGATCATTATGACTTACTATCTCATAAATATGACTTTCTATCTCATAAATATGACTTTCAATCTCATCATTATGACTTACTATCTCATAAATATGACTTTCTATCTCATAATTATGACTTTCTATCTCATAAATATGACTTTCTATCTCATCATTATGACTTTCTATCTCATAGTTATGACTTTCTATCTCATAATTATGACTTTCTATCTCATCATTATGACTTTCTATCTCATAATTATGACTTTCTATCTCATAGTTATGACTTTCTATCTCATAATGACTTTCTATCTCATAATTATGACTTTCTATCTCATAATTATGACTTTCTATCTCATAATTATGACTTTCTATCTCATCATTATGACTTTCTATCTCATAGTTATGACTTTCTATCTCATAGTTATGACTTTCTATCTCATAATGACTTTCTATCTCATAATTATGACTTTCTATCTCATCATTATGACTTTCTATCTCATAATTATGACTTTCTATCTCATAGTTATGACTTTCTATCTCATCATTATGACTTTCTATCTCATAGTTATGACTTTCTATCTCATAATTATGACTTTCTATCTCATAGTTATGACTTTCTATCTCATCATTATGACTTTCTATCTCATAGTTATGACTTTCTATCTCATAATTATGACTTTCTATCTCATCATTATGACTTTCTATCTCATAATTATGACTTTCTATCTCATAAATATGACTTTCCATCTCATAACATTGACTGTGGGGATATCTTTATTATCAAGTCTAACTTTAAATTATTTATTTTTTTAACTTTTTTTAAATTTTCTTTTCTTTTGCTGGCGGATTCGCGGGCCACATAAAATGACGTGGCGGGCCGGATCCGGACCACGGGCCTTGAGTTTGACACCCCTGATGTAAAGCATTAAGTCAAGTTGGTACTTTTTGAATAGATTTCGTCCAAATACTCGCCTTTGAATATTTCCCATCAAAACTATTCGTACTGTCTGCAATGCGACAGTTGTTACACTTATTCGATGAAAGGTTAGAATAGATTTGCACAGGCAGAAGACCAACTACCAGGATCCTATTGACCCAGAGCAGCTTCTGGCAGTCTGTCTAAAGTAAACTGCTGATTGAGTTTCCTCTGGTAAACACCTAAGCAGTGTATATGTCCACAGCTTTTTATTGTGAAAGGTAATAGAGGAAGGTGTGGATGTGGTATGCGCTGCCTTTGTCAAGGTTAAAAGAAGTAATAAAGTTTGCTGTCTTTGTTCAGACTACGGAGTCCCCCTGTTGTTTTTATAATCCTCATAAGTATAGGTGCAATTCATAACCCTCGGCTACACTTTACTACGTTTTTAACAGTGGCGGGCCGTGCATTTTATACCTGGGCCTTCACTGCTGTCCTGCAGCTGAAACGTCTCCTAATGACCTCATGATGGCGCCACAGCTTAAATTGTAGGAAATATAATGTTTTCTGCGCTCACGTAGGAGACAACTGGCTGTGTGACCTCTGAACCGGAACAATAAAACCCCCAAAAAAACAGCTGAGGGACCGCACGAGGCTACGCTAAACTAGCTTAACGGGAAAACAACAGCAGCAACACACATTCTGCTACACACTCGAGGGCCATTCAGATATTAGATGTAAAAAAACAAATGCAGTTAACTTACCAAATGCTGATCACTTAAAGACAAACTCCATCCTCCTTTCTTTGTTGACAAAGAGTTTAATCCCACGGTTAAATCCCAACTCATAAATCCGTTTCTCCTCCTTCAGCCATTGAGTGTTAAAAAAACAAAGCTAGGTAAAAAAAAAAAAAAACTACACCAAGCAAAATGCAAACAATTTCATAATTTCTTCCATATCTTTCAATTTGAGCTCTTACTACTCAGACTAAGTTTTGCTGACTACTTTAAGTTTCGTTTCACGATAGTCACGTGCTCGCCCACTGACCAATCACAGCGCACGCTGCACCTTACTGCAGAGCTGCACCTGAAAACTGAGCTGCACGTAATGATGACGTAGTTGTAGGCCAGCTAGCAGGCTCTGGCACGTCAAAGAATACGCCCAACATGTCAAACTAAAGATCTGATTGGTTGAACACGATGACAATCAACAATATCGTCCCCATTCACTTAAACTGCACATGGATTCACTTGTGAGTCTGCAGGCCTCGGGCCTCTCTTCTTACCTAGAGACACAGAGGTGAAATCTGATTGGATAAAAGCTCTACTTAAAACAAGCTGCACTGGAAGCAGAGCAACTGAGGAAGACAGTAGCTGTGCAATGAGAAAATAAGATAATGGGAAAAATATTATAATAAATTATAATACATGTAGTGTATTTAATTAAGAAAAATTATTAAATGATGAAATAGCTATAACTTTATGATTGTGTTTAGGCCAGCAGAGAAGGCCTTGCTGGCCCTGACGGCCCACCACTGGGTTTAATATGCCCGTTCCACACAACGTGATTGGTTGAAGCCTTTATAGTTGATGCAAAAACTCAGGAAATGAACTTTGTTGAAGAAATAAAGCTTAGTTTGCTTTTTCTCTGCATACTATTAGCTTGCTGTGTGAAAGTTCTCATAACAACAGGAAACTGTTCGGCCCCAGGCATGTAAAGGGCTTTATCCAGTGTTACTGCTGATACTATGACATGCTGGACTGGGTAAAGGGACAAAGGTAGACAGGCAGTGGTGCATAGACAGAAGTGTGATCAAGCTTTCCAACACGAGAACCATGGCGCTTCTACATTTGAGATTATGTTCTTGTGCCATTTACCAAGAGCCACAGATGAAATGTGATATATGAAACATACATATATATATAAGATATCTTCTTCTTACTTCCCTGTTGAAAGCGTTCTTTCTTTCTCTCTGTTGTAGACTGGCGTGATGCAGAGCTGATGCAAGACATCGAGGCGGCGACGGGGGAAAACCTGGGTTCCGACAGGGTGGGTAAAAAAGGGAAAGGGAGGAAGAAGAAGTACCCCAACCTCAGCGACCTGAAGCAAGGCACCAACACGGCCCGCTCCAGGCTGGAGAAAATAGTCCTCAACAAGTACGTCAGGAGCAGCATTCTCTGAAAGCTCTGAAACACTCGCTTACTGCTCCAGTATTTACCTATTTACAAGGGGTTGGCTTGCAATATTTGAGATAAATCAAAACTTACCAAAACACATTGGCGTTGTTGGAGGGCTTTCCCACCAGAGTCTTGGCACAGCAGTGCTCAGAGCATAATGCTGTATGCTGAGCTGTGTGAGATGCACAGAGCATGGAATACATCTGTGGCTTTAAGCATGATCACTATGCCATGTTTCCTCACCAAAAGATGTTGACGTCAGTGTTTGATCAGATTTAGTTTTCTTGAATCTCTCAAATTCCTCTTCTCATTTCCTGTCTGCCTCTCCTCTTCATTCTGTCCTTCTTTCCAGGAGCAGCATGCGCAGAATAGCTGAAGTTATGGCTAAAGCTGACCGGAGAAAACATGACAAGTTCTCCAACCAATTTAACTATGCCCTCCAGTGACCTCCATCCAGCTAGATGTCCTCCAGTGACCTCCATCCAGCTAGATGTCCTCCAGTGACCTCCATCCAGCTAGATGTCCTCCAGTGACCTCCATCCAGCTAGATGTCCTCCAGTGACCTCTATCCAGCTAGATGTCCTCCAGTGACCTCCATCCAGCTAGATGTCCTCCAGTGACCTCCATCCAGCTAGATGTCTTCCAGTGACCTCCATCCAGATAGATGTCCTCCAGTGACCTCTATCCAGATAGATGTCCTCCAGTGACCTCCATCCAGCTAGATGCCTTCTGGACTGAACGCTGCTGTTTGAAACATTGTTTGAACACTCTAATGTCACTGCTGTATGTAACAATTCACCGTACTATACGCGCGGATCTGACCCCTGTGTGCACAGACACTGCTGTCTGACTGCCTAATGTGTTTGAAAGCTACGTAAATACACAGAAGGGCTCTCCCTTTTTCTCACTATGATGTCAGTAAAGATCATTTACAGTATATATAAATGAAAGACTGTTTGAGGAAGTGAGGAAAATACAAATAATAGTAAGAATAATAAAACCCTATTCGTAAGCTATGGTAGCATTGCAGGCCACTGATAACACTTACAAGTATACAGAACTTTATACATGTTCCCCATTCACCTCTGCCACGATCATTACAACTGTACATTATACATTCATTATGTATTACTGATAACTGACTGAACTCTTACTCTTGTTTTTTCTAGTATTTTCTAGTTTGTTGTCTATATTAGTATTGAGTTTTTTGAAGATGAAAAGCCACAAATTCATAAATGAACATAATGCATGTTAAAAGGATTTGTACCAAAAATAAACTGTGAATCTCTTTCCTCCACTTTCATGAATCTAATTCAGGGTTCATTGATCAAACAGAGCTGAAGCACCCGACTGTGACTTCAATGTATTCAAACTCAAAGTAGAACTTTGTTTGTTCTAGATCGGATCCTTAGAATGGACATTTAGGCTTTGAAGAGAGTGAGTTAGCTGTCGATGTGTAATCTGATCACTGTACGGTGAATAGAGTGATTATTGTCGGCCAACCAGGAAGTTAGCATCACACTGGTTCCCTCAGCAAAAAGACAACGGGATTTTTCCAATGGATTTTGGATTATTACAGAAGATAAGCTCTGTGGCACACACGTTTATGATGCACGTTGTTTCAGCCAGATCATCTTCACAAATAAACACCACTTTGATGATTTTCTGAGGCGTGAATGCAATCGGCAGAAGTAAAAAGCTAACGTTAGGCTGTGATCAAACTACACCACAGTCTGACTAGTGTTCAGCGTTATAACGTTTAGTAGTCTCATTTAGCCACTTGTTAGCCTTTTTACATTACATTACATTACAGTCATTTAGCAGACTCTTTTATCCAAAGTGACTTACTTTAAGTGTATTCAACATAGATATTCAAGAGAACTACTAGTCACCAGAAGTCATTAGTACATCACCTTTTCCAAACAAGCATCTAAGAGCATAAACCAGAGCAAAAGTCCAGCGCAGAAACAAACAAATGTAATAAGTGCAACAAGCTAATACGAATGCAATAAGTGCTGAGTGGAAGGCTCAGGGTAGGCCTTCTTGAAGAGGTGAGTTTTCAGCCTGCGCCGAAAGATGGGCAGCGACTCTGGATACGAGCTGTTACAGGGAGCCAGTGTAGAGAACGGAGAAGGGAAGTTGTGTGGGAGAACTTGGGGCGATTGAACACCAGGCGAGCTGCAGCTTTCTGGACGAGCTCCAGAGGTCTGATGGCCGATGCCGGGTCTCCGGCAAGTAGAGAGTTGTAGTAGTCCAGGCGGGAGATGACAAGAGCCTGGATGAGCACCTGTGCCGTCTCCTCAGTGAGGAAGGGGCGAATCCTCCTGATGTTGTCGAGCAGGAATCTGCAGGAGCGTGTAACCGATGAAATGTTTGCTGAGAATGACAGTTGGTTATCCAGGGTCACACCCAGGTTCCTCGCAGTCCGAGTTGGCGTCACCACGGTATCGTCAATGGTGATGGACGGGTCTCGGTGCGGGCAGCCCTTCCCCGGGAGGAACAGTAGCTCGGTTTTGTCCAGGTTCAGCTTCAGGTGGTGTGTCGTCATCCACGTCGAGATGTCAGCCAAGCACGCAGCGATGCGTGTCTCCACTTGGGTGTCACCGGGGGGAAATGACAGGACCAGCTGGGTGTCATCGGCATAGCAATGGTAGGAGAAGTCATGCGAGCGAATAACAGAACCCAGAGATGTTGTGTAGAGCGAGAAGAGAAGGGGGCCCAGGACTGAACCTTGTGGAACCCCTGTAGTCAGCATGCGTGTTTCCGACATGGCCCCCCTCCATGTCACCTGGTAGGATCGACCTGTCAGGTAGGATGCAAACAGGGAGAGTGCAGAGCCTGAGACGCCCAACCCCTCGAGGGTGGAGAGGAGGATCTGGTGGTTCACAGTGTCAAACGCCGCAGACAGGTCCAGGAGAATCAGGACAGAGGAGAGAGTGTTAGCTCTTGCGGCGTGAAGCGACTCCGTCACCGCAAGGAGGGCTGTCTCAGTCGAGTGACCCACTTTGAACCCGGACTGGTGGGGGTCCAAGAGGCTGTTCTGATGGAGATAGGAAGACAGATGATTAAAGACAGCACTGTTTTGGATAGAAAGGGTAGAAGAGAAACCGGTCTGAAGTTGTTGACATCAGAGGGGTCAAGTGATGGTTTCTTCAGAAGGGGGGGGTGACTCTGGCAGTCTTGAAAGCCATGAGAAAGCATCCTGAAATAAGAGATGTGTTGATGAGGTGGGTGAGGAAAGGAAGCAGTTCAATCGCAATGGACTGAAGAAGAGGGGAGGGGATTGGGTCAAGGGAGCATGTGGTGGGGCGGTTAGATGTAACAAGGTTGAGGACCTCGTTAGGGGAGAGGGGAGCAAGATAGGGTAAGATGGGGCATGGAGAGGGGAGGGAGAGCTGTGGGGGAAGAGCTGGAGGGTAGAGAGGGAGAGGGTGGACAGGGACACAGAGAGTGAGGGAGAGGGTGGAGAGGGACAGGGACGAGGGGGCTGAGAGAAGGAGGATCTGATATCGTTTACCTTCTTGTCAAAGAAGTTGGCGAAATCGTCAGGGAGAAGGGAGGAAGTAGGAGGAGGGGGTGGGGGTCGGAGGAGTGAAGAGAAAGTTTCAAAGAGTTTTTTAGGATTGGAAGCAGAGGTTAGGATTTTAGAGCGGAAGAAAGCAGCTTTAGCAGTAGATAGAGAGGAGGAAAAAGTGGAAAGAAGAGATTGGAAGTTAAGAAGGTCCTCCGGGAGTTTGCCTTTTCTCCATTTACGCTCAGCCTCTCTTAGGCTCCGTCTATCAGTACGCACTGAGTCCGACAGCCATGGGGCAGGTGGAGTTGGCCGTGCAGGAGGTGAAGGAACAGAGGTTGTCCAAAGAAGAGGAAAGGGTGGAGAGGAGAAGATGAGTAGCAGTATCAAGGGATAGGAGAGAGAAGGATTCAGGGTCAGGGAGGACAGAAGAGGAAAGGTCAGCCGGGGAGAGGGATCGAAGATGACTACGGGTAGAAACCATGTGGGTAGGTGGTGGAAGTAAGGGGGGAGAGGAGAGGGAGAGGGAGTAGGACATGAAATAGTGGTCAGAGAGCTGGAGGGGAGTGACGGAGAGGTTAGCAGTAGAACAGTGTCTAGTGAAGATAAGATCCAGCTGGTTGCCGGCCTTGTGGGTAGGAGGAGAGGAAGCGTGGTAAAGGTCAAAGGAGGAGAGGAGGGAAAGAAGAGGTTCCAACTTATCAGTCTGGATGTTGAAGTCGCCGAGCAGGATGAGTGTGGCGCCATCGTCATGGAAGTGCGAGACTAATGTGTCAAGATCTTCCAAGAACTCACCAAGGGGGCCTGGTGGGCGATACACAACAGCAATGGTGAGCTTGACTGGATAAGTGACACTAACAGCATGAAATTCGAAAGAGGACGGGGAGAACTGTGGAACAGAGACAATAGAGTATTTCCATTTTGGGGAGATTAGCAGGCCAGTACCACCACCTCGCCTCGCAGCTCTGGGAGTGTGAGAGAAAGAGTACACGTCTGACAGAGCTGCGGGTGTGGCGGTGTTTTCTGGTGTGATCCAGGTCTCAGTTAGAGCAAGAAAGTTGAGGGAGAGCAAGGAAGCGTAGCCTGAGATGAACTCAGCTTTTCGACACTGCCGACTGGCAATTCCAAAGTCCCCCCGCCACCACTTGCTCGCCATGAGCTGAGAGAGTAGGATAGATGAGATTGGTGGGGTCACGGCACCTGGGAGTGGCCCAATGTCTACGTGACCACCGAGCAGAGGAGCGGACAGAAATAGGATGCAGACACATCTAAGTACACGTGCGAGAAGTCCTAGCTTGACAAAGTCGGGCTTGAAAAAGTCGCCCTGTTGCCTTTGTTCGCCCTAGCCTTCGTTTGCCTGACGCTTCCAGCCACCAGCAGTGGTTAAGGAAAGACCGGTAAAGCAAACTTTATGTCGACAAGAAAATATTAAACTCCTCTGTTTGTGTTAAACACAGATCTTATTTCAGGCATCTAACCAAATACCCATTCAAAACACTTTGACTTTGAGATGAGGGAACCAGAAGACTCGTTTCAAAGTATTAGTACTCATTACTGCAGCACTCACAACATATAGCAAAGTTAGTTCCACAAGAGGCACAGTTCAAAATCACAGCAGCAGAGACTGAGATCCTGACTTTTAGTGTCTTGTTTGGATCAATTTCCCAAAACACTGGAACTTACATTTCCCATTATGTAACCAATGACTTCTTTTCATTATACCCTCCCTGCATGGAAAACACTAACATTGTTTATATTACGTGCATTAGGCTATCTCCTTGAAATGTGTAGCTTCCAAGCCCAAACTGGGATGACCCTGATGACATCATCCGGGTTATTTTCTTGCACATGGCAAAACTCTTCCAGAGCCACAGGAGGCATTATCAAACAGGTTTACTGTGAATGTTTAAAGATGTATAAAGAGAGCTGGATACAGCGTTGGATCGAGGCCCTGTTCCTTTCTATGAAGACTGCTCAGTGGTGCATGAAGCAAATAAATAAATAAATTGCCTGCTGGGTATAAAATGACCTGGATCCTCTGCATCTACGGGTTGCATAGAGCAAGCGCACGACCAAGTCTAAACGTTTTAAGACTATGTTCATCTCTTACTACTAGTGCTACTAACCGATAACGCCTCTGTTCCCAAACAGCTAATACATACATTATTAATGGAGATCAGCTCCAGGTGTGTCTCTTCCCACAACTGATCCCAATGCTCTCCTGAAGGAGTGGGTGGAGTGGGCCCTCTGACTACCCTGGACCTCAGCCCCTTACACACGATACAGGCTTTACAGCATACCACCCATGGATGTACACGTATATAAGACAAGAAAAGTGATACATTACAGCCAAAGTATCCATTATTACAGCTAGTTGGAAGCCAGCAGAACTGGATCTGGAGCCCAGGTGGCAACCGCAGGTTCTGAAAAGTGAAGGCAATGTGGATGTGCCTTAAACTTGCCCTTTTGTTGAAGCCATCAGGGGGCGACTCCTCTGGTTGTATAGAAGTCTATGGGAAAATGACTACTTCTCTCTTGATTTATTCCCTCAGTAAACATTGTAAACATGAGTTTATGGTCTCAATCTCTAGTTTCAAGTCTTCTTCAATACAGCATGATGTTCATTTAGTACATTATGGTCCATTTAGAGTCAAACAGACCATAAAGCAGGTTTTTTTTGGGGGGCGGGGCTACACTGATTGACGGGTCGCTACCATGGCGTTGTCTGTTTTTGTCTCAGAACTTTAACCCTTTCAGTGTGTTTTTACAATTCATGAAAGTTAATAGTAACATTTTGGTATCTTATTCAGCGTTCGGTTGTACTTAGCTCCACTCCCTCCTGTCACTTCTGGTTGCAAAAAAACAAGAAGGCGACGGCCAAAATGCTGAACTGAAAGCTCTAAAATTGTTGTTCACAAACCAATGGGTGACATAACAGTGACTACGTCCATCTCTTATATACAGCCTATGTGTGAGCATGTAGGGCGCACTTCCGAAGGTCTGATGCATGTTAATTATGCCTCAGATAATAACTCTGGATTCGGCCGTTAGTGAATTTGACTACTTTTAGGACGTAATGATTTAAATGAGGCCTATTTAAGTGTTCTCCCTGTACACGTATTCATTCAACTTCAGTTTTCACTGACAGTACATTTCAGTTCATATGTAAAATTGTCGGAGGGACACTTTTTTATTTGGATTACTATAATGATCATTGTGTTTTTGAGAGAAATCATTGATCGAACGTTCATCATTGGAAGACCCGCCTTCAAATGTTTGTTTCGTGTGAGGCTGGTAATTGAACCTGAGGGATGACAGCTGGCTGCTAGCTCAGGCCATATCAAGTAATTTATAGTACAACCACGGATTACCATGCATGTGTGTGTTGGATTCCTGTGTTGCACTTCCGCCTGCCCAGTTATGCTCACTGATTTGACGAGTTGGGAGTGAGAATGTGTTGCTTCTGTTATGAGTGTGGCCCACACAGACTTATCTCATACCTATTTAGAAACTGGGCAGTGCCCATTGGGCCAGGGCCCAAGGACCTCCATCTTCAGCTGCTGCAACTGCTGAAGATGACACATGTGAGTCTCTGTTTCAGTCAGAGTCCTGCATTTCAATTACATGATAGGTTGAAGTAATCTTCAGGGGTCACTAATAGGCACACCGCAGTCCAAGTCCGGACCCAGACGTCGTATCCGGACCCTGGACCTAAAACCGATAGAGAATTGAGAATTATTACATTTTAACTTCTATTTTAACATAGATGTTTTATTTAAACATCGACATGGACTAGAGGAGCCGGCTCTACTACTGAGCCACAGTGGCTCCATGATGTTGGGGAGTCCCGCTGCTCATGCTGCAGGCTACATTAGCCGCCACTAGCTTAACAAATCTCTGACTAAACTGTCTGCACTCACCGCGCCATGTAGAAAGAAGAATGTATGGCATTAAAAAGAGGATATCTTTGGTTTTGCGTCATCTATTTTTATCCTTTTTTAAACCGCTCATCATGAGTCTCAATATTTAGGAATGCAATCCTGAATCAGCGGAGTGCTTTTTTGAGACAGCTAACTAATCGCTGTTGACATTAACACTGATGAAAGCTACTATTTCAACTATATGTCATCGCTTTGTTTTTTTTGCTAGGGAAAAAATATGCGAGTATGCTAAGATGCCAAACTGAAGATGATAAAGCCAAAGCATTTACCATCTTAAAGCACTGTCATTGTACGCATGCTAGCATGTTGACGTTAGCATTGAGCTCAAAGCTAATGTAACAGAGTTAATGATTCCACTTGCCATCACTGGTCATTATTTTACTGTGAATTTAAGTTATTACTAATCCATATCATTTTCATATTATTTCCTCTATTTCTGTCAATATCATTTACAACTTATTATCATTAGTTTCGGAGACAAGTGTGTTGTGAGTCACATGAGCGCCCTCTGCTGGGCGCCTGCAGACTTTGTCTCCGTGGTAGCTTGATCTGGGACGAGCTCCGTTGTGAAATCTGTATACGTTCCTTTTTGTTCGTAGAATTGTTTGGATTTATAATTTCTAGAGCAAATGCTTTATACTGCTAACTTTATTTAGCATTAGTAACATGCTAACAAACAGCTAGCTAAAGCATTTGTTTCTTTGCTTTGGCAGTTCCCGGAGTTTGTGACCACGAGGATGGCTGTGAGACACCGATGTGCTTCTGTTTGTTACCAGATGTGTCTACTATATGCTGAATAAACAGCTGGTTGGAGCCAAAAAGACATCAAGTGTGCCTGAATCAAAACACAACGCAAAAGAGAGAGTACACAACTGCTACATAAGCATGCTAGCATGTTAACGTTAGCATTTAGCTCAAAGCCACTAGCATGGCTGTAGACTCTTTACCTCTGTACAAAAAAACCCACTTACACCCATCTGGCTTTTGTCCTTAGTGGGAAAGGTTCAAATCGCCATTCACTCCCAAGACAAATGACTCTACCGTAGTCACAGGTATTTATCGGCTTTAGCTCCGATTGTACCTGCATGTACACGCTGATTTTGCTGGATAAAATGTCTTGGAATTTGGTCTGTTTAGGTTTACAGGAGACTAGTGCACGTCCTGGGGAAACACATTCAGTAAGAGGCAGGTTGTCCGACTGTGGGAACAAACCAACACAGACAGGAGAACACCGAGTTTGAACCCAAGACCTGCCTGCTGTGAGGAGGCAGGGACACCGTCAATGTGAATGAATTGAAATGGGCTAGTTTTTCAGAGTTTAATTGTCATAATTTTAATATCAAAGGACGATATCATGTTGAGCTGAGGATTCAGTACATCCAAGGATTTTATGGAAACTGTGAACAAATTCAATAAATAACAGAAATGAAAACAACCACAGCTGGAGTTACACGGTACTGACAATAGATCAAGCCATTCCTTAAGTCATAAATAAACATTCAAATATTCATACGGACTTTTTTTTTTTAAACAAAGAAATCAACTATTTGTCTATTACGTAGTTTAAAACAGCATTCGGAATAGGGAGCTAGAACATAGATTTATGTACAGTTTCTGGCAGATATTCACATTCTATCAAAATAATCCGTTGAAATTAAAGCCTTCAAATGTTGGTAGTAAAAAGGGAAGCAGAGCTGAACACTGACAGTCTGTCTGCTGAAACGTTTCAGTTTCCATGGCATCGGAGTGTGTTTCTGAGGATGAGTCTGTCTGGTGTGTGTGTGTGTGTGTGTGTGTGTGTGTGTGTGTGTGTGTCTACAGGTGTGTGCTGTAGAAGGCGGGTGCAGCGTAGCTCTGTGTCCCCAGCATGAAGGGGGACAGGACGTGGCTGGCGGTGAGGAAAGGCAGCTGGACCAGGCTGCCGGTGGGGTGGTGATGGTGTCCGGCATAGCCAGCGTGCATGGCCAGGTGCCCACTGATCGGAGGGGACGGGCTGAGAGGGCTAAGGCTTCCCAGGCCTCCCCCTCCTCCCATACCTCCTGGTCCTCCTGTACCAGTGGGGGCGGAGGTGTCTGCTCCGGGGTTCTGTTTCTTCCACTTGGTCCGACGGTTCTGGAACCAGATCTTGACCTGGGTCTCGGTGAGGGAGAGCGACAGGGCCAGGTTGAGCCGCTCACAAACTGACAAGTAGCGCGTTGATTTGAACTTGTTCTCCAGCGCCACCAGCTGCTCGTAGGTGAAGGCAGTCCGGGCTCTACGGGGCTTCCCTGACTTGGAGTCCGAGCCAGAGCGCTTCCTCTTGGGTTTGCCCTGCGTGCCCTGGCCCCCGTCGGCCTGGACGTCGGTGATCTGGCCTGTGGGGTCTCCTCCGGGGCTCTTGGTGTCTCTGCCAGGGTCCTGGTGGCTGTGCTGGCCCAGATCTCTGTCTCCATTATTGGGCAGGGCCGAGCTGCTCTCCTCACTGCTGTAGGGCCCGTCTGGAGCCTCTGAATCTGGGGTCCCGGATCTGTGGTAGTCATCCTCCTCTTGGCTTCTGTATACAAAGCCTACCTCTGGAAATACACACAACAAAGACGATGTCAAATTAACATCCACTACATGATCACAATTTACAGTATGAAGCAAAAATAATAAAAATAATAATGCGTGTGTGTGTATATATATATATATATATATATAGTGTGTGTGTGTGTGTGTGTGTGTTGCTGCAGTTCCTCCAATGGCCACTATCTGACAGCCTCCAGAAAACTGCTGAACAAATGGCGTCTGTGACACACAGGTTGAAGTGGAAATTGTCAGATGACTTTATAAATTCCCAAACCCAGGGCTCAATTAACCCACTAGGGGCCCCAGGGCCCCTTTGGATGCATGTGTGTCATTAGATGTTGTTTTGTCCCCCCCGAAACTGGACCACCTGCCCCAGGTTTGTATTGTGTCACTCAGTGTGGTAGTAGTTTATAGTTTAATTAAACACAAATATGCAGTAGAGATATGCACCGTGTCAGCATACCCACTGAAATAATGACGTGTTCAATCCAAACTTTGAAACAGGGCCCCTCTTCAAGACAGGGCCTCTATCATTTCACTTCATATCGTGCTTTAGTGCTGTTTATTACCAAATACATTTGCAATAAATCAGTGTCAAATCAGGGACCTTCAGGGTGCCTGAGGGTCCCCAAGGCCCCAGGTGTGAGTGTTTCCCAGTTGGTGATTCAGTCTTGCCCGCCTCTCTGGAAGTGTAATCTAGTCTGCAACACTGTATATGGCTACTATGTTCTATAGACATAAGGCTTATGATTTAAGGAATGTGGCTGATTGACAAGAACAACACAACACACAATACAAAAGTCACACAAACGTGATCAACAATCAGCCACAATACAAAGGGCCGAGGCCTCTAATCCCTAAAGCACTAATTACATCATTTAAACACTGATCATTCAAACTTTCAAAAGAGTTCCAGAGGAACTAATCACACAATTAGTCAAAGTGCTAAGTGAAAACGTCATTCTCTATGAGCTGTTATCAGCCAAACATTTGGGGATCATACAATTAGGAGGAGGAATCTAAATTAACATTTGACTTTACTGCAGAAAGTCAAATGCTGCTGAGTAGATGTATCAGAAGCCCACCTGTCTTCATACACATCCCCTCCAGCTGGAAGCCGATGATATATTTATCCAACAAAATACCCCACAAACATAGAGTAATGCAGGAGAAGCATTAGTGCACTCCTCATTTTAATTTAGATTATGTTTATGATTATGTTTTGGTATATTACCAAACTAATCCCAATCACTGTAAATGTGAAGTTCAATGAGAGCACCGATAGCCAGGGCGTCCCGCTGTGCCGTGTTGGTCGTCAGACTAGCTCGCATGTCTAAAATGTTATATCTCAAGTGTTTGGAAAAAATACATTTGAAAATATCCTAAAAATATAAGATGGACATGTTGCAACATTACAAAGTGTTCAATAGAAGCGTTCCTCATTAAATGTGTGACTCTCCTCTGAAAATCCATTTTATACTGTCTGACTAAAGTAAAACTGAAATTAAAAAATACTGAACACACTTTCAAACGTTCTGGGTTATTTGGCTGAAACGAAAAAAAAAGCGTCAAATAAAAAAATGCAAATTTAAAAGAATAAAAACAGAAAGAAAACACGTTTATTTTTTAGATGAAAAGAAAAGTCAAGTTTGTTAATTAACCACATTAATAATAATAGTAGCTCACAAATTTTAATTATTTGCCCCAAGAATAAAGTATAATATTTCTGAATCATACTTGGTAATAATTCTTAATAATAGCCTCTGATTATCTCTAACGGAGAATAACAAAAAACTGAGTTAACTATTGGGCCAAACATGCTGTTATTAATTAATAGTTCATGGTAATTACGGTAATTGGAGTAATTATGAATCTATAACTCATATAGAAATGATCTCAATTAATTTGATTTTAAATATGTTTACAAGAAGGACCTTTGTATTTAAGTAGTCAACAATATGTATTTACTATGTTTTACTGGGAATGTGACTGAAAACTAATACAACATGAACTCAACATGTGTTATTAACATGTGTTATTAACATGTGTTATTTATGGGTTATGGTCACAACGTCCTGTAATGTAATGATCAGCCAGTCTTTGTGAACAATGAGCAGAACATATGAAAACTAAAACTATCTTTAGATTTTTACCTCATGCTTTCTTTATTTTTCTTTTTTAACTGAGCTTCAATAAAGACGGTTTTCTTTTCTTCTTGTGTTCTTCGGCAGAGAGCTCGGCCGAACAGAAACAGGTCTTTTCTTTTCTGATTCTTAAAGATTTGAGTTATGAACGCCTTCACTGTAATCCTGAGGCTTCTTCTCGAGGCCCGGTTCTACTGCTGTACGGCAGGCCGTGTACAGTCATCAAGTGGCTTTCCACAATGACGTGGAGTAACAGCCAGAGGGGGAAGTAAGAAGCGTGGGAGGTCCGGGGCTAAAATATTGATGCGCTACATTTGCTAAAAATAAAGTTGGAGAAGAGACTATGATGCATCCTGATTCTTTATTACAAAGATGCGCGCAGAGGTCTGGAGGTTATTGTAGCAGCCTTGACGGTAACCAGTGAACGGCCGTGCGTAACGGCACTGCGCTCTGATCAGCATGTCAGTCCTCCATAAAGTCCGTCTAACATTTGAACTTGCCACCGTAGTTCAGCCGTAGTTCAGCCGTCTCAGGAGGCTCCGGTACTCAAACAAACACTGCTCTCTCGCTGCGTCTCCATGTTTCATATAGGGCCAAACCAAGCAATCGGATATTAGTAAAATATTGTGATGTGTCATTTTTTGATTGGTTGAATCGACGAGAACAAAATCTAATTATTATTATCATTATTTTATTTTCTTGTTGTACATTTGTGCTGAAGGGATTCTTGGCGCTGGAGGGGCAGTCGGAGCGTTTGGCCCATGAACTCAGGATTTATATAAATACATATTGATATATAATAAAGACACACATAGGCCCACACACTGACAAGTTGACAAATGTATTATTCCTTAAAACCAGTATTCACGCAGAACATTGGATGAATGCAACATAAAAAGGGGAGATTAGTGAACAAACGCGACACAGAAATAAACCCTCAAAATAAACCGAATAGAAAAGAGAAAATAACACGCGAACATCCCACGTGCTTTCATGAACTTTGATGAACAGTTCTGACCTACAATTAAAAGGAGAGTAAATACTGACTCGGGAATGATCAAATAAACACAAAACAGATCAAGATTTAGAGAAACGAGAATTATTTTTTTAAAGGAAAATAAACGCTGAACTAGCAGTTAATTCAGTGAAGTGTCCGTTTAAAGACGGTTTGACGGAGAAAAGAGGGGGGGGGGCGCTATTTAAAAGGAAAACAAACATCATTAACGGGGACATTGAGGAGCCTGGCTTTAGAGGTTAATTCCGTGTAAACTCAGACTTACTGCTCTGGTATTCCTCCGCACCGTAGCAGCCTTTGCTGGGCTCCAGGCTGGGCTCGCGCTCCCCGGTTCCTCCTCTCCGGTTCTCCGCTCCGTACGCGCTCAGGTCGCGCTCACCTCGGTGGCTCGCGTGCTGTTGCTGTCTTCGGCTGCTCGTGAACTTGTTGGGGTCCAGAATGTCCAGTACGGAGAAAGAGGTGGTCCGGTGCCCGGTAGGGCCCTGGCAAATAACACGTTGGAATTATTCATTCACAGTATGAAGTACAGGTAGTAGCTCCGAGAGACCTTCAATCCACTTATGTATTCATTTAGAAACATGTAGGCTATTGTTAATCATTTGCAACACTCGCCATAATTATTTCAATCATAAAAAATTGTATAATAATAACACGAATAATAACAACAACAATAATAATATTAATAATACAAGTTGTAGTAAATATCCGTGAAATAAGGTAATTACACGAGTCTCATGTCTGTAAATAGGGTTAAGGTATTAAATAAAACACATCACAGACAATAAAACGGACATTTGTCTTCATTTATGAAGCAAACACAACGTGAGCACAAATCAAAGAGTTCCTGTGTCAGCATGTAGCGGTCAGAAGGTATCAGAAGGTGAACGAATCGATCCCACTCTTATTTACACACGTCTGGTGTGTATGGACGAAAGGGAAGTCAACTTTATTCTTATTATTTCTGGGTGAAAATAACTGTAAAACAAAGTTGTTTTTTAGAGTTTAATGCAAGAGTTAATTTATGATTTCCATAAAATGCCCAATGTGCCTATGTGCACACCGTGTTTACTAGCTATAGATATAGATATGTACACTGGATTTATATCCTTAAGATTTATGTCGAGACAAAAAGGTGGCCAATATTTGTCAGATAAAAGATGGTGCGGTGGCTCAGTGGTCCTGTTAGGATCACTCATTTATTAATGAGGCCAGTCTGGAGCATGTCGACATGAATAATCACACATTCAGAATATTATAATTCGCTTTTTGAATAATCCGAGGGAGCATGCGGGTAGGACCCAGGGGCCTATTAACATGTGATAATAAGAATACTCACTGTTATTATGATCAGATCTGCGATTAGAGGACCAGTCCTCCATGTGAGACACGGAAGAGTTCACAACAAACCTGGGTTGTAATTTACGACAGTTACATTCCATCTAATGATATGGGCCTCTCCGTGGGGGATTTATCGAGAACTAACCACTTGTTTTAATTAAACGTTATTTAAACTAATAGTTCATAGAACTTTCGATTTTCTGAGAAATTCCAATTTAAGGGAAAATGGAAAGATAATTTAGTTTATATGCTGTAATTCAGATTAAATCACATCATTCTGAAATCGTAGAATTTGCATGTTTTCATTCGGGTTTTATAGATTCTAGCGCAATAGAATACAGAACAGAGTTTGCAGAAACAAGAACATTTCCCTGTGAGCTTTTTATTGAAACGCATTTGATGGTTTCTGTGTGTCGTTAATTTGTATTGTTTCTCATCACATTACCGAAACAAATTGTCTGGTTATTTTACTGCTATGTCTTAATTAAGGCCTCGTCTCCCTGTCACCAGACAACCACAACATGACAACACAGGCCCACAAGACGGAAGTACCGTTATCACCATCCTCATGAAAACAACAACAGACACACAAATACATTCACATCACTGCTCGTGAGAACTATTCTCTTAGTCACGGTTCATTCATGGCGGTTATTTTAAAAAGGTTTTGTTTTGTTCTGCTGCTCCCCCCGCGCTTTAAAAAAATAAGCACTTTACAAATAAAATGTATTATTATTATTATATAAAATAATAAAATAATAAAGTTTGGTCCCATGCATCTACCTGCTGTGGCGGGGCTAACACCGGGTTAGTCGGTGGAGGTTCCACGTGGTTCTCCACGGCCTGAGCATCTCTGCCTCCCGCCACCGCGTTGGAGAAGAGCCGCTTTTCCCCGGCAGCAGCTCCGTCCGGCATGTCTCCGCTGTCCGGGCCCACCACGGTCTGGACCCCGTCCCCGCCAGGCGCCGGTAGCGCTCTGTCCCGACTCATCACGGGCTGGACCGTGTCCGCCACGGGCCCTGCTACGGCTCTGTCCCGGCTTATCGCGGTCTGGACCCCGTCCGCTCCGGGCCCCGGTACCGCTCTGTCCCGGTTCATCACTTTAATCTCCTTGTCCCATATATTAAGAATCCGACTTAAAATGAAGGAGTGGTTCAAAATGAGAAACAGATTGAGACCAAACCGTTTAAAGGGACAAGGCTATATTCATGTGAAAACAATAACTTCACCCACAGGCCAGCTCCTGAGTCCATCAACATCCAGTGTGGGATGATGTGGTCAGCCCGTTAAAGTGTTCCATAG